>VBVQ01000937.1:0-39641 GCA_011636635.1 Tetramorium simillimum
TCTATAAAGCCAAAAAAAATTGGCGAGGAAAAGAAATTAGTTATCTTTGTAGGTAAAAAAAGGTCGATTTAGGATCCCCTTAAGGGGGGAACCTCTTGTAAAATGAAATTTTTTAGCAATTTTTTGTTGTTGCTTAACCCTCTAGCTTCCACAGTAGCAAATTTGCTTAAAGTGAATTTAAGAGAAATAAAAGTATAAAACATATAAATTTTTTATATTAGCCTCTTAGATATGTGTCATTTGAATTCAGGTGTACTGTTCTTTCTTTCTTACTGTTATTATTATTAAAAATCAAGTTTCTCTAAGCACAATATCACAAAATTTCAGGATCGTAAAACAGCATAAAAATTCATTATGAAAATCATTATGAAAAGGTAGGTAAAACTTTTTTTTAATAATATTTTATAATGGATTCTTGAAAAGTAGAGTTGAAATTATGTAAAACTTATGTGATATGTTTATTACAGTTAAAATTATCATCTGTGGGATTTTTTAAATTCTTGTGTAGCAAATTTGCTGCAATGGGCATTTATTGTATAATTATAAAATCGTCAAAATAATGATAAGTAAACCCCACTTTATTCATTTCTTGTAGTTTTGTACTTAGTGACTATACGTAATAATAAATGTAAACAAACAGAACTATGTAAGAAAAAAGTTCGAGCGCCAAGGTTCACTTTTTGTATATAAATACGCTTCATTCGGGAGCTAACGTTTTGTCGGTCAGTCGCATTTGCGTATTCTCCATATACTTAACAGCAAAATATCTCGAGAGTAAGTACTGTTATACATTTTTTAGTGCTGATATTCCGTTAAATAGTAGATTTTATATTGATTTGACGTATCACTTTTTTTCATAAATGTATAGAATAATGTACACAAGAAAAACAAGAGCAAAAATGCGGGCAATCGCAGCTCCTGATCCGAATATATCAGACTTGTCTGAGGAGTCGGATGATAATGACGATCCGACATTTGAGCTAACAGATGATGACGGTGATGAAACGTTTCAAAGTAAGACAAATTGGATTCTTGAAAATGAAACTGATAAATACGAAAAATCTATCGTTGCTCCTGTGGCTACTCCAGACGGTCCAAGTAAATCAAAGAAAAGTAAATTATCCAGCTACATTAAAAAAAAAAGAACAAGATATGTAAGACATCAAAAACTAAAAATAAAAATCGGCCAAATATTACGTGGAATACTTCCGATTTGATTGAATTCGATGACTCTGTGACGTATGACGAAATGAGAAATTTATCTGCGAGTTCTCCATTAGAATATTTTTACAAGTTTTTTTCGATTAACTGCATTAATATTATTGTTAATCAAACTAATTTGTACGGTCTCGCTACAGAAAAAAATTTTCAAAAAACAAATGTTAATGAAATGAAAGACTTCTTGGGTATGAATTTATTAATGGGCATAATTCAATTACCTTCGCTTAGAGATTACTGGGCCACAGAAATTTATATTGATGTGATTGCAACCGTTATGCCACGAAATCGTTTCGAAACTCTCCGCTGAATGCTTCATTTTGTTAACAATAATACGTTACGTGAGAATATGAAAGATAGATATTTTAAAATTAAACCGATAATTGAGTGTATACAACGATGTTGCTCTAAGTATTCATCTATAAACAAAAAGTACTGCGTAGACAATGATTCCATACAAGGGGACTCGCGCTGGAAATTTGCGTCAATATATAGCAATCAAACCTATAAAATGGGGTTTTAAAATGTCTTCTCTTGCAGCGACTGATGGTATGGTACATTCATTTATTTTTTATCAAGGAAAACAAACTTTTGATGAACTTGAAGGCTCTGGTATGGCATTAACTGATGAAGAAAAAGGATTCGGATTTGGCGCATCTGTTGTTATCTCTCTAGTCAAATCGATAAAAAATCCTATAGAAAATATTTTTTGCGACAATTATTTCAGTGGCTTAGCAATGTACATGTATCTTAAAAATTGAAAGTTCATTTCTTTTGTTGGAACTATTAGATCTAATCGAATACACCATTGTCCTCTCAAAAGCGATAAAGAGTTGTTACAAAAAGGTAGGGGAAGTTTTGATTTCAAGACTTTCGACAATCAGTTAATTGTTTTAAAATACGCAGAGAATAAGTGTGTTCTTCTTGCAAGTACGATATATGGAACTCGTCCGGAAGGTACTCTGTTACGTTGGAGTAAAATCGATAAGAAAAAAGTACAAGTTTCATGTCCTAATATAGTAACTCAATATAATAAGAATATGGGTGGTGTAGACAAAAATAATTGTTTAGTTTCTTTGTATAGATCTCCGGCCAGACGTTGGTACATGCCGATTTTTTATTATCTTCTTGATACGTGCGTTGTAAATGCGTGGATTTTGTACAAAAGAAAATTAGTTTCTAAAGAAAAACCAATAAGACTGAAACAATTTCGTTATCTTATTGCGAACGCTCTTATTTTGAGTGGAAAGCAAAAGGAAGACCTTCTAAAACGCAAGTTAGAAACCCCACAAAAAAATGTAAGGCCACATCGAATCATACGTCCAGAAGAATCAATTCGTTATGATCACGTAGGTCGTTTTCCCATTGTTGATACTCAGAGACAGCGTTGTAAATTTTGTAAAATAGAGTTTTCGAAAATTAAGTGCAGCAAATGTCAATTACATATGTGCCTTAATCAAAGCAATAATTGTTTTTATAAATTTCATAATAAATAATCATTCGATTATTCTAAGTATTCGGAATAAGATATATTTTGTAAATTTGCAAATTAAGAAATAAAGAATTTATTTTTTTAAATAGAAAAAGTATTGTTAAATAATTTTTTACCCTAAACGCCCAAATGAAGCTGAAGCTAGCGGCCAGTATTAGCGGCCGAACAGGGCCGAATAAGTGTAAGGGCCCCGGTTTCCACAAAATGAGATAGCTCACAAAAATCAGCTAAAATTTTATGTTTCAAAATCCGTAAACATAATAATAAATGTACTTAACAATAAGAATTACTACAAAAAAATACTTATGAATAAATAAACAAACAAAAAAATTTAAATACGGCATATTAAGGAAAAATCAACTATCACTCTCAGACGTAACATAGGAATTGTATGAAATTTTGTATTCTGATTATAAATGTTGTAAGAAATTACTTCCAAAAACAATTGTACTAGAAATTAATTCGTTACATAAATAAACAATTGAGCCTACAAAATATTCATCATATACTCGAAAATAAGTTATATCTTTCAAACGCAAAATAAGAATTGTTTGAAATTTTATATTGTGACAATAAATGTTGCGAAAAATAGCTTATTTTTGAATAGACAAACTTATTCTGCAGGTTTAAGTGTTTATCAATGTAACTAATCGTTTCTCTAACACAACCATTGTGTATGGATATTATTTCTCGCAACATTTATTGTCAAAATCCAAAAGTTCAATCGAATCGTACTTTGCGTTTGGGAGATACAGCTTATTTTCGAATAGAAAAACCTATTTTGCAGGTTTAAGTGCTTATTTTTGTAACTAATCGTTTCTCTAACGCAACCATTGTGTATGGATATTATTTCTCGCAACATTTATTATCAAAATACAAAATTTCAAACGATTCTTATTTTGTTATGTTCTTTATTAACAATTTAATTTTAGACTATAATTGAAAGTTTTTATTTAATGAAATATCCTTTTTACATGGATCGCAGAAATATATAAAAATGGTAGATTCATTCGAATTTTTTGTAGTTAAAATTGAAAATTTCATAACTTTTGTATCATAGAAGTCCATACTGTAGTCGATATAATATAATATATTTCAGTAAAAATTAATACATGTGTCTTAAGCCTATCACATGCACTTTCAATAAGACGTAACGGTAAGGTTTCAACCAAACGTGTTGTTTGATTTGGTTATGGACAGTCGAATCAAACAACACGTTTAGTCGAAACCTTACTGTTACGTTTTACGGAAAGTGTGGACTTTAGACGGTTCGTATCGTATCATGAGACACGCATTCCCTCCCTCCCTCCCTCCCCTCTTACTCTCTCCCGTGAAATATCAATGCGATTTAAATATTCAATATCATCGGCGACGTGCAATATCTGCTCTCGGTGGCCCAAGCTGCGCCACAAAGGGGCGACCCAGTACAACCTGCCAGAATAAAAATCAGTATTTTTCATCCCGACGGTTTTTGTTTCGTCGGATGATTGGACGAAACCGCGCCCTCCCCTCGTCCTCGTCGCCCTCCCCTTTTTAATGCCAATCTTAGTCCTATAAATACCGCCGAGTCGGGCTTTCCGCAGCTGGACCACCGCAATTTCGCTTCCGCTGAAAGGAAACCGTCATCGGTGGTCCCTTTGTCGCGCGTTTCCTCTTCGTAGATTTTCCAGCGACGACGACGGCGAGATGCGGCCCGATCGCGCCGCAGAGACAAATAAACTTGTCAAACTCAGCGCGAGGCGGGAAAAACGTGCGGCGCGAGAGCGAAAGAGAGAGAGAGAGAGAGAGAGAGAGACCTCGCGACACATATGTGTACATCTTTCTACATATTTATACACGTGTGCGTTTGTGTCTGTGTAAACGCGCTTTAAATGTATACGTAACTCGGCGCAAAACGAGCATCGCGCGAGACGAAACGCGATATGCACGCACCGGGTACACGGCTGAGCATAAATTTTAATCGCGGAGAAAAATCTCGCGAGAGTGAGACGGAGGGAAGGAGAGGAGAGAGAGGAAGAAGGACGTCGGTTAAGAAGAGGAAGAGACAGATATAGAGATATATAGAGAAGTTAGGCATGCCGCCCAGTAAAACGCCTCGGATAGCGGGGCCCGAAGTACGCCAGCGACGAACGACCTCGTGTTAGCCCCGTGTTACGTGTTTCCCCCATTTCAGACGGGTATTCAAACCGGTATAATTTCCGAGCTTCGATGCTGTAGGCCAGGAGTGTCAAGCTCGCTCCTCGCACGGCCCGTCCTAAACATTCAAATTTGTTGATAATTGATTGCCGGACGTCTTGCGATATAACGTTTCATTTTATAGAAGAATAAAATACCATGCGCTGCAAATTTAATACAAGTCGACGAGAAAGAACTGAAAAAAAAAAGAACTTTCAGAATATTCATTGAAATAACTTGTAATCCTTAACTCGTTCACGTACGTGTAAATCTTCAGATTGTTATGATTGATTATTCGCTAGATAGCTTTAACATCGTTTCCTTTATATACAACGTTACCCCTGCGCGAGAATAAATCTCGCGGGACGATATTCCCCGATAATTTTATTACGGAGCGCGAGGACGGGAGGTAGCAATTTGTTGAGCGGGGAAACAATATGCGAGGAGATCGAACGAGACGAATTGCTTCTCGAAAGTCGGAAGTGGCGTATATCGACGTCGTGTATATGCTCCGGCGCGCGCGGCATTTTATATGGGTATTCTCTCCCCCGGTTTTTACACACCCCCGGTGTGCGCCGCCGTCTAACAGCGCGCTTTCGTTTCTTTCTCCGTTGCGCGTTTCTCTCTTCCCTTCTTCTTCATCCCTATAAAGTCTCTCGAGGCGTCGCGACGAGGGCGTGAGCGTCGGCTGGTTACATTTCCTAGCAGACCATTATTTCTCTCTTACACCTACGCGCGCGTGAGAGCACGCCTCATCCACATACACACACACACACACACATACACGTGAATCGGCACGGCACACGTATACCGCGCGAGCTCCGGGTATTTTCTCCCTTTTTGCCCCCGCTACTACATTACCTTTTCCGAGCAGCAGGGAGTTAGGAGTGTCTCGCTGCATATTAATGAAAAAATTTGTGACTTCCCTCCGTCATCCAGCAGCAGCAGCGGCAGCAGCCGCCGCCGCCGCCGTCGCACCTGCGAAAAAAGGAAGAGCGGAAAAAAGAAACGAGTGATTTCTCACCGCTGGTTAGATTCTCCGTCTCCTCCCGCGGCCACGTCCCTTTGGATACGTCTCTTGCTCCTTTTGTGCACGACCAGCGACGTTATAATGACACTGTAAATAAGATATCTGGTACAGTAAGTACAGTTTCGTTTCGAAGCGAGCAATGCTTGAAAATGAACATGATACGCCCTCGTCTAGGAAGTCTGTAGTCACAGTTATACGCGTCAATTGAACAAGTTGGCATTCTGCATAATTCATTATGCTTGCCAAGTCGGGTTCGTTATCATCGGGATTAGTCTTGACTTATGCTCGCGAGAGGCGATGCATGGAACGACATTGTCTCTTCCGCATACTGATAAAAGAATGCGATTTCTTGATCGAGATGAAAGCTCCGCGATCGGCGAAGGCGACGCGTTGGACGGTATTAGCGCGATATACAGCTAAATAAGGTTCGGGTTGAGTGAATAAGCGGAACGGCCGGATCAGGTACGCACGAAGGTCTCACGTGTACCTATCGGGAACGAGTTTGGCGTCGTCTATTCGTGCGGAACACGATCAGGTGCGCGTAATTGCATTTCTAAGACTGCGTAATAGCCGCGCGGCGCGAGGTTTAGGTGGCGAGCACATTCGTGGTCGCGTTGCACTCGCGCGGGCCCGCCTTTTAACGCGGACGAGGCATTTAATGTGTCGCGCGCGGTAATAAACGTTGAAGCGATGAATTTAACGCGCGCGGGGTCTCTCGATATTTCAACACAGGCCGTGTTTCAAATCCCGCTAATCCGAGACCGGCCGTAAGTCGATCTCGCGCGAAATGACCTCTCCGCGCTCATGTCGCGTCATGTAAAATGCGCCGTTATCGAAATCTTCCCGTAAGATCTCGGGTTATTGTACGGAGAATTCCGAAAGGCGACATTTCGCGTCTCGTTTTATTTATTCGAGTATATACGGTGACTATTACGAGAGACTCTTTAATAGCCACGTCGACGACATCATCGGCTATCGGGCATCAGGACACTTTAAATGATCCGAGGTTTTTGGGCACGCTCTGACAAGATCGTTTCGCCATTTCCACCGCGTGGACCACCGAGGTCACCGTCGATGGAACTCGACCGGTGATTCGAACGAGAAATGAAACGAGATAACTTATGCGCACTGCTGACTCAGGTTCCTCGTTATTTCGGATCGTGTCATAAAATCTCAGTCTTAACAACGCACGCGAGGATACACCCCACCCCGTAAGCTGGAATTGAAAGATTCCTGGGAACGTCGACCGGCCGAAAGAAAGAGAGAGAAAGAGAGAGAGAGAGAGAGGGAGAGCGAAAGGAAAGAGAAACCGCAAATATCTCCTTCGACCGCGAGAGCGAACGCTTTGCTAATGAACCCTCTCATCGCCCTCATCGTGCTGATTAACGACTTCTCGAACGAACCGACCAGCCTTCGCGCACTGATCAATATCGCGTTTTTTAGGAAATTATATCTGCCGTGGATAGCCGTCGCCGTAGCTCAGGCGAGTCCCGCGATTCTATTTTATAATTATTTCTACGAATTGCCGGTATCTTCATCCGCTCATCGGATCCGCTCATTTTGGAGGTTGCTAATAAAATTCCATATGTATTCCGGGATATGAGTAAAAATCACGATATTGCGACGCATTATTTATTGCACGAAACTTTTTTTGCTGCGTGCAGTTAAGTAGCTTTTTACAGTTGGATATATCAAAACGATAATCTTGATTTTTATCTGTTTCTCATTCCTCCCGAGTTCTTGATTATATTCATTATCAGCGGTATGCTAAGATAATTTATAAAGCGAATACTTTCTTGGAACACTTCGTACGATTAATCGAATGCGGTTGTGGACTGAAGCTCGATTCGTCATCCGAATTCCAAGGATACGTTCTCCCGACAAAGCGGACACTTTTATGGAAGGCGGTGTCGTTACGCGGAAGAGCCGGTAGCATATGGAACGAGGACAAAAAGAGGCCAGAGGAAAAAGCGGGGGAAAAAATAATCGTAATCATCATTGCTCGCCCGCAAAAAGGAACATAATGAGCAAGCCGCTAATAAAATAATTATAATATTGGGAACCCGGTAATAGATTTCTCGGAACACATTAACCGGTCCTTTTTCTCTCTCTTCCTCTCTTTTGAGATAAATCGCCCTCGCAGCGTGCGTACCAGACACGAGAGAGAGAGAGAGAGACGTCTGTGCGCTTATGCACGCATGCAAGACACGTGCAAAATCGTGGCACGTCACGATCGGAAAACGGCCACGTGCAATACGTATACGGTACGCACACCTACACATGTAAATGCTTGCGAACGCTTCGGCGTGTATCTCTAATATTCTCGGTATGTGGAAATTACCGAGCCGTATAAACTGCCGATCGGACAGGTGGCCGACAAATCGCGTTGAGGAAAATATACGGAGTGTCCTAGGTTCCGCCGCGCGCGGCCTCTCACGGCCCTTTCCTCCTGCCTTATACGCATCCGGAATATATTCCTCGTCCACGTGCAACCGCGACGATCGAGAATTATTATTTGTTTTTTTTCCCCCTCGGCGCTGTTGATTAAGCCGGATATATACGATACCGATCGCGTCTCGTTCGCATGTGGAGGATTATCGGTATGCGGGATTATTGACCTGCATAAATCTCTCGGATAAAGGCAGAGCGTCGCGACGCGGCGCCGGGCAGCGGCAATTTTCCGATGATTTTCGCTGATCACTTCGGCGAATCGACGATGCGGTAGAAAAATAATAAAGCGTAGGCGAGAGAGGCGAGCGGGACGCGAGAGATACGGCCCACCCCGATATTCTAACGAGATATTTATCCTCTTTTTTGACGGTCGCGCCGACGAGATCGCGCCGGGCCAATTAAAAAGAATAACGAGAAATATAATCGGCCGAATCGGAGTCGGTCCGGTTCGGCTCTTTCTCTCCCTTTTTTTCGATACACCTCGGGACAGAGGACGGTTTTCGGCAGATATTTAGACCGATTAATTTAATTATCGCGATCACGGCATAGAGATGTGCCTCCTTGTAGAGATCACGGGCGGAAATTTACATAGCGATTCGAGATTCGGCCGTTTAAAAAAACCGGATCGGGAGCGCGCGGCGCAAACACGGAAGAGCACACCGAATCACCCCGCACGGCGCTCGACAAGAAATAATCAGGAACGAGGCCGAAATCGGGCCGAAGCATGTTGTCAAGCGAATTTATTTTTCTTCCCTGATGACGTGAACGCGGGGAATGAGAAAGACAAAGAGATCGAACGAGCCGGGTCGGTCGTACGGTTCTCTTTGTCCGACGATCGTTTGGGACGATTAATTTGATTATTGCGGTCCGATAGCAATTTACATAGTAATACGCGGCTTAAGTTCGCGAGAAAAAAAAGGAAGTAGAGGGAAAGGAGATCGGCAGAGGCCGTCGAAGGTATCCTCGACGGCGGAGTAGCGAATCGAGCAAAAGGAAGAGCGAAGGGAGACGAGCTTTCGTAGTCGCACGGTCGCCAAATCCTCCGCTTACACACGTCTCCTCGTTGTTTTAGATTAGAGAATTCGATTATCGCTGTCGCGTCTGGGACGGAAGGTTCCTATTCCAAAAAGCCTCACACGATGTGATTTACATGCTAATACAGAAACCGCTCTCTATCTTTCTCTCTCTCTCTCTCTCTCTCTCTCTCTCTCTCTCTCTTGTTCTCTCACTGGCACATGCACGCGCCGCGACACGGGGGTCGTAAGATAAATTAAAGCCCGCTTCACACCATGAAAGCTGCATCGTCGCGGCTGCACGTATCATCCACCGTTAATACCACTGGGAAAATTTATGAACGAATGGAGGATGAGAGAAGCGCGATGGTTCTTATTTATTTGGATTCAGTTGGACCACGATGCGCAGAAACAAATAAATATTTCGGTGAATTGGCCTTATCCCAACACAAATGATTGATACAACTTGGCTCCCGATTTTCTTTCTTTCTGCCTCGTTTGCTAATCATTTATTTTTCTGCTTATATTTATGATAAGCTAATTTACATTCAGAAAGCTAATAAATATGACAGGAGATTAATTATTTAATATTATTGCGTTGTAATTAACTCTTGTTAATTTTTTCCTTCATTTATAACAGCAAGAAATTCATTTTCATTTTATTACTTTTTATACATATTTATTGTATCCCGCTCAGTTTATCTCGTATCTTTTATCTGCACTTGTGTAGCTGCTTATAAGAAATAATTTTTCACATATGTTCACATAAATTTTTACAAGATTATCCTAAAATGTTAATAAGTTCTTCTCTCTTTCTTCTTCTCTTTTCGATGCCAAAAGCGCTAAAGAACGGGGAACAAGAAAGACAGACTCGAAGAGAAAGACAACTAGAAAGAGAGAAGGATAAAGGGGTGGGAAGTGCCGAGGCGGCAGACGGGAAACAAAAGAATAGGGGGCCGTACTTGAAAAGCACAATTGAAATTCAAGATCCATATGCAAACAGCACCGTTGGCGGGAGAGGGAAAAGGAAGCTGGAAGATAGGAAACGAAGAAAGAAAGAAAGACTCTATATCGAATAATCTAACCCCGCTCGTCCTCAGCTCTTTCTCTCTTTTTCTCTTTCTTCTCTCTTTTCTCTCTCTTTTTGTCTGTCCTTCTCTCGAAACTCGGTTTCCCGTGATATCAAGAGAGAGCTATATTCTCTAAATAATTGATTTAACATGTGTACATACATTATACGCAAACATAATAACGCTATGTAAATGGTAATTCCACCCATGCGACGCCGGCTCATAGCGTGGGCCGAGTCCACAGCCGTGTCTACCATCGCGTCGCATACGTACCCCCTTTGCCGTTCCCGCCGTCACCGCCACCTTTCTTATGCCGCCCAATCGGACCCACGATGGTAAGCCGAGGGTCTGCGGGACCCCGCAGAGACGAGGGACCGGGGGTTAAGTTACCGAGCACCTCATATTTTTTCGTCCTCCCGGGGAATCTTCCCTTTTCCCTCCCCGCCTTACTTTTCCCCTCGCTCGCTCATCATTCGAGAAGGGCAATTTCGTCTACGAATTCAGAGAGCCACTTCCGCGATCGAAAGATTACGAAGGGGTGACGAAGCCTGATGCGATAAATGAAGTCGAACAATAAATTTCCTGAGATGGAAATCGACGACCCCATGTATTCGTTATGGCACGCACATGTCTACGTACATCTGAATTTTCCATCAACTTTTCAAGTCGATGATTATGATATGTACATTCTTGTCTGAGCCAAATTATCAGAACGTAACCAGTAAAACATAAAAAATAATTTCTAATTTTTTGCCCTTTTTTGCTTTTAAAAATAATTTTTTGCTTTACTATTTAATTAACGTTATTAAAGGGCTATCGAGGCTCTCATAACTTTTTAAATAGTAATGCAAACAAATTATTTTTTAAAACAAAATTAGCAAATAATTTTTATGTCTTACTGATTACGTTCTGATAATTTGATTCATTGTCATATAGCTTAATATCTATCCCGTATATTTATTTCGTAACTTTATTTAGCCAGAACGTTGTAAATATGAAAGCAGTCCGTCAATATGTCTATATTAAACTGCGCGTTGATTATATCGCGATTTTTTCACACAATGCGGATTAGGGGAATCCCCATTGGGACATATTTGAAACTCGCATGATGAATCAATGTGTCTCTGCAGTTGTCATTTCGAAACGCGAATTTTCCCAAAATTGAGATGGCATTTAATTGTCCACATTTGTCCATTAGTCAATGACATCTTGGCAAATGATTCGAGCTACGAACAGTGGCACCGGAAAAGAGATGCACATGGATGAATGACAAATGACCATCGAGAATTGTGAGAAAAAGAGAGAATGAGAGAGAAATAAAGAAAAGGTAATTGATAGAGAAAGGAAGAGGGATTCTGACAAATTGGAAGGCTGTTAAAGTAGAGGCATGGAGGCGTTGCTCGCCGAAACTGAAGGAGAGAGGAAGACCTCGATACCTAACGAGGGAGAGAAGAGAACTCGGGAGAGAGAGAGAAAGGGAATAAGTCGGGGAAAAAGACGAGCCTCGCGACACTCGTGTCACGATGGGCCTCGTAGCAGCATTTTTAGAGCCGAAATAAAGTGAAGGAACGAACGTACACCGTCGCTTGAATATCCGCTGGGCGCGCGTCGTAAGACGTAGGTGGTCTTTCTTCCTGGCGTCTCCCCCTGCCCCCTCCCCCTCCCTCTTTCCGTCTCATTCTCCTTCTCTCACTGTCGCGTCGTTCTCATTCTCGTTCGTTTCCTCGCCCGTCCGTTCCATTCTCGCGTCCGTCTGCACCGCGCGGCTGATCTACCAAACGAGCCGAGCGAACTGCATATGCCAGCAGTTAGGTGAGGCGCACATACAGCTCGCTCGCCGCACATTGAGCTTTCCGAGGCGCGGAATTGCGGTGACTTCCTCGCTCGCCAAGACCGTCCGGACGTCCCGGTTCTCTCGCCGCTGATCGATCGCCGCGTGCACGTGACGCGGGCGATCCCGATTTGCAATTCAACCCGTCAACGTCGGTGCAATGGCCAACCGACTGTCTAGTGTCGCGATTGTGATCAGCGACTCGGTAATTGAGATGTTCCAGGAGAAATCTCAGATAATTAGTAAGAATACAATTTATTTAATTACGAGGGAGGGAATTAACCAATTATGACTTGATTTTTTTAATTACTTATCATGACGGAGATAATTGTTTCTTTAATTTTCGTATCGTATATGTGATATCTGAAAGCTTACATCTTTATTTACCCGGTTTACGTACGTAGCTACTTTTGAGCGTTCCGTGATGTACCGTGATGTACCATCGTTGAAATCACACGAGATACCATAACAGTCAAAGTCGATCGAGCGGTACAATCGAATAGACCGACTATTTCCAGAGCGGATATTTCGTTAAACCCTAAGAATCGTAGAGCGAAGATACGATGGTGGCGAGATACGAGGCGGCCTCGCCCGCCGCTCCGACGTACAAAATGCAAATCGCCCGGGATAAAGATGGAATCTGGATAACGGTATCAAAATCTGGAATACTTCCTCGATGCGCGAGCACGATGGGAAACGCGAGGGACGGCGAGCGTAACGTCGCCCGTTCGCGTTTACGTGTCCGTGCTGATCTTGATGAAACCGGCGGCGGCTCTCGTTCCGCGCGCTCTCTCTCTCTCTCTCTCTCTCTCTTTCTCCGCGGAGAAAGAGAGACGAAGAGGAAAGATCCTGGAAGCTGCGCGCATACACGAAATCCTCCGTTGCCGCTCCGTGAGAGCCGGGCATTAGCGGGAACCGACACCGCGGGTGGGTTTCGGTGAATGATAACCGCGGAACGGTAACGATATTATATCGTTGTGGCCGATCAGGCCGGCTGATCCTCGTACGCGCGTATGCGCGCTGTGCCGTTGCCGGTGCGTGCGCGTGCGGAAGACGAAATCGTAATCTTAATCGTCCTCGTGACGGGCAACAGGTTCTCTCGCGCTCGCGATTCAATCGCGGGTCTCTTTGGATGTACCAAGCGCGCGAGGGGTCGACCCCCTTACGCACGAGGACCATACGGAAAGAAACGGGCCGGTTACGTCACTCATCCATCTCCTTCTTCTGGCGACCTCGGCTATTGATTTATCGTCGCGAGAAGGCATACGATTTCTTCCGTCCGCAGGGAAGGCGGTCGCACGCGCGCGCGCACGTGAGTCGCTCTCTGATTAGAGGTATGCATTGTGCATCGATCGACGGTAGGAGAAAATTGATTGACAGAATGAGAAAAAGACAGAACGGTGTCGCCTTACGCAAGCTCGATTGGAAGCCACGGGAGATAAAGCTGACCGAGAGACCAGCCGACGTCGGTGACCGATCACTCAGGGTCGACAGATCCCCGAAGGTTCGGACCTGGACGAGACGGGTGAGAGGAGATCAAACCTCTTCTGGCTCGTTAACTACCGACGCGATCGTTTGAACCGAAACACTATATGTCAAGAGACGTAATTTCAGTATTTCTTCGATATAAGACTTTCGAATCTTGACACAAGACTGCCCGAGCCCGATTGCGAAACGTGCGATTTGTGACAGTGAATTAACACACTTTCGTAAAAAAGTTGAAAAACTTAACGTAATATTTATAATTTTCTTTCTGTTAAATTTACAATTAATTTTTCACAATCGGAGGGAAGATTTATTATGCTCGGCTATCGTGTAGAATCACCTTCAATTTTGCCGAATGCTTGCGCCTTATATCGATTATGTCGGTATCGCTGTGATAGATTATGCGAGCAGTTTGAAATCTGACGCTAACTAATTACTGCGCACCGCCGTACCTAATCGAAGTTAAACCATTCAATAGTGGATTTGCATCCGTGACATAGTTTCTACTCACTTGCAGCGAATGTGACATAGGTATATGTATATATACCGCGATATCGTAAGCCAATTCGTTATGGCTTACAGAAACAACTTACTTCGTAAGATAGTATCGAAACAAATTTGTGTTAAAACGAGGTCGGTCCCAAATCGACCGAAAAACACGTGCATGAAAGTACAGTGTACAATCGGATACCGTGTATACCGCTTCAGTTGAGAACATTTAAACGGGGACTCCTTTCGCCGATCGATAAGATCAGAGATACCTCTCTCGTTTGAATAATATGAAAAATCGAGATGGATAGATAAATGGCGGGAATAAGAGGAACCGTTCTGGATATGCGCTGGGTGGATTCGGGAAAAGGGACGTGGGAGGGGGGGGGGCGGACCGCGCACAGAGGGCGAAGCATGGGATCGAGAGGCGAAGGGGAGCAGAGGGCTCGAAGACGCACCATCGGTGGAGTGAGTTAGAGCCGGCGGGCAACGCTATGCATACCGTCACACCCTGCGACACGCTCCAAATTTGAAATTTAAATTCGGTACCTCTCGCGGGACCACGTTGTACACCGGTTACACACGCGCGCGCGCACACACACACTCATACACACCTACACGCGCGTAGATGCATGCACACTTACAGAGGGAGATCTATGCATGTCGCGAGCCTGCATACAGGACGCCCCAAAATAATTTCACAGACGCTCCGCGCTGAAAAATTCGTCTAATTAAAAGTTACTCAGCATTAAAAAGTAAGAGGTTCCATCGTGCGAGAATGAGTGGTTAGGTCGAAACAAATAGATTGTAAAATTTCATTTCTCACTTGGTTCTTATATGATAATAATAGAATTTTTATAAAAAGCTGTTGACCCACGAGATATATCTTGTGTTAAAAGATTCAGAAATTGTAGCGTATCGTCTAAAATATTCATCGAGGAAAGATCGTATTGAAATTCAGATTTTAGAATACTGTAATTGTCAAATCGTCCCCTTTTGGGACACCCTGTGGAACGGGGCAGAGCGACGGCGAATCAGAATGTGCCATCCTGTTCGCGCGAACAGGATGGAGCAAAAGGCAGGAAGGATGTATCGTCGTTTTCACGACGACCGACCTGCCCGTTAAGTCGTTTCCGCTCGTCGGTAAACACACGCGGGAATAGTAATTCGAGACAGGGACGCAGCGCCGTGTCCTTTCACCTCCCGTCTGCCCTCCACCTTCCTCCCACGACTGGTAAAGTTGTCTCGAGCCGTGTATGATTGTCTTGTCTGCTTGTCGCTGTCGATCGCGTTGAATTTGGGCGAAGGGAACGCTCTTTCGGGATGAGGCACGTTTTCTCGGGTGTCAGTCGAAAATCGGAGCGTGCTCTTTCGCTTTTGTATCTCGTGCATTGTATAGCTACCGTTAGATCCCGTCGCTTCGCTCTCGAAAGAAACAACTATTCAACGCGGCGAGGAAAGTCTAAAGAATCAAATGTGTGTCTAGGAAAGTTATTCTTAAACTTTAATAATTCCAACTTCCGCGTTGTTCATTGATCACTTTCTGAGGCTCTACATGATTCTGAAATTTTTTATTAATGGAATATTATCTAACACACACGATATAGTGTACAGTCTATACTTAAATGCACTAGTTACGTCCAGCGACCGCAGAACATCCTGCAAAATAACGGTTACATCGCACTGACATCGCCCGCAAGATTGTCGGGCGTCGCGACATCGTCCTTTCTTCCCGTTCGTTCGGCCGCAAGCTTTTACCGAACGTACGTAATCGCATTTTCCTCGGTTATGATCCGAGTCACGGGAGAGAAAGAGGGAGCGGCGTCCGTAATTTTTTTCTCGCTCCCCCCCGCCCGTCCCCGCCGCTCCTCTTCACGGCATTCCACGACGACACACGGCGCGAGTCGCTCGCGTCATGTGACACGTGTCCGACGGCGGGACGCAAGGCGCATAATGCACGTGTCGCACGCACGATACGTAGCGGCTGCACCGACCGGCATGTGACGACCGCCGCCGTCGCGTCATCTCCGTACCGGCGCGGCGGGCGGCTGCACTTTCTCTTTTCGCGTCGATGATCGCGCATCGTAGATGCGGCCGACCGGCTCTATAGAATCCTTAAACCGCACCGTTATCTCTCCCCCGTGACGCCACGCACTTGTGGCCAAGTAATTCCGTGGCGTAGCATCGGTCGAACAAAGTCCTGAAATTTATGCTAGCCCTAAAACGAATTCTCGAAGGGTAAGAGTCAAAATACATAAATCAAGGCGTATTAAAAAGCGTGTGTCGCAGCAAAAGTCACAGCAGAGGAAAATATGGTATATGTATAATGAATATAGAGAATACACGTATAAAACGTTCTAAAAGTTCTTCTTTTTTTTAACAAATATTTTAGATTACTTTTTTTTTATCTCTCTCTCTCTCAAACAAACAAAAATTGTATTCAATTTTTAGTACCATAAAATTGACTTCAAATCGACCATTGCGATTGATCGCGGATAAAAGGAAATGCAACCTTTATAGCCTTTTAAACGAGGAGGAAAATGGCCAGCGCCTGCGGTTCCTTTAATAGCCGCTATAGTGATACGATTGAATAGTTATTAAAACGTCATGGCAGTCGATTGAAATTGTTGCCGGAGTCATGTCGTCGAAATTATTACGGACTACTTTAGCGCGTCTCTTTCCGCGGTCACCTATGCCGATAACTATAGTTATCTTATCCCGGAATTACCCTACACAGCTGGTACAGCGATATCTATACACGTGACAGCCATACGTGTATAGATTGGAAATGGCTCTTGGAGTAAACTCGATAGTTTCTATACGGAGACGTATCTGTTTCTTACGTGGCTGAAGTTCATTCGTGTCACTACGTAATATCAAATCGATCCGAGGGGGGGACTTTGTCATCCCATAATTCATTCTTACATCTCTCTTCGTGCGAACCTCGAGAAATAAATATATCTTCTTCGATGTAAAAAGAAGCTCGTCGAAAACGACGTTGTTCAAAATGCAAATTTGAAGAAACGCGATTATAAAGCCGCGGATTGTGTCGGATATCCGTCGAGTAAATCTTCGCCGTCGTTGGCGAATAATCCCGAGGTCAATCTGCTAAGGCTTTCCGCGAAGTTTATTAGGAAACGATAGAGGCGATAGAAGGAGAGCAAACTCTCTTGGATCTTACTCCGTGAATTCGGTTGCGCGAAGGCGCGAGTGTGCCTATATATCCTATAAGTTCTTCACGAGAGCACTCGAATTAGATCGGCACGCTGCAGTGCAAACTCCACTTCTGCGAGATACTCTTCACAATGGAACGGGTTTAGAGGGAAACTGATCCGGCAGCTTAAAATGGAGAGTATCCCTTCGCGATACTAATGCCCGCTATCAAACTATACTCGCGCATTCCAAAATATACACGTATCCACGCGAAGCGTTCGTACATATTCCTTCATCTGGATAGAAAATAAAACTTGTTACGGCACAACAGAGAGAAGGTTTTATTTTGCAATTTAGATTGGAATCGCCTAAAAATTTGTTTAGGTCTCTGTTGGACCAGGATCTCGTCCCGGATTAATCCCAAAGTTACATTCGGCACAATTTTTTTTTTGTTTGGAGCACGCGACCTGTCGCTCACACTCTGCATCGGTTTGGATGCAGCGAGATAATTGCAGTTCACGCGAGTGCCTCTGTCGAAACGATCGGTGGCGAGGAGATGGAAGCGCGGGGGGGAGAAAAAGGGATACAAAATAGAACAAATAAAAATATATTTTACATCATGCAGTTTCCACCTTTGAGATTCTTCATTCGTTAATGACGGGTGATTGGGTATGTTTTCATTCGTGTCGCGTTCCGGCTTAAGAATTTAAGGGTTTTCGATATCTAGATAGAAACTCTGAGGACAAATTAGAAGCTGGAAACGCTTCAACCCAGTTTTCGATGTGGATTCGGACGGATATCGCGAAACGAAGGAAAACGAGGAAGAGAATGAAGTGACTATAAAGACAGGAAAGGAAAGAGGGAGGGAAGGCGAAGAAAGAGCATGAGAACGGAACGATGAAAAGGAGATGCAGGAAGGAAGGACGAACGGGCTGTCAAGACTGAAGGGAGAAAAGGCGCTGGGGATAACAAAGAACGCGAAGCGCAAAGAAGAGAGACGAATGGACGAAGGAGAAGAAAGGAATGCGCCGGGCGCGTGGATGAGAGGTGAAGAGAGGAAGAACGAATCGACGAAAGGGAGAGAGAGGAGAATCGAGGGTTGGTGGCGGCCCAGACCCGGTCGATACGACCACTACCACCGACATCACCACCGCCACCTCTACCACGATGAGCACGATGCAGGACAGAACGCGGAACTTGGTTTCCACGCGAATGCATACACCGATACACAGCGGGGTCTTCCCGTTTCTTTTTTTTCTGACTTTACGTGCCCCTCTTTCTCTCTCTCGCGCTCTCTCTCTCTCTCTTTCGACCCCCTCGCCCTCTCGCCGTATTCATCTCTCGATTTTTTCACCCCTCGCGCTCTCGACGCCATTTTGAGAGGGAACGTCCCCCTTTGCTGGGTCGATTTCCTCACGATGACTTTGGCACGTACTTACTGTCTTTCTTAGGATGAGCTCAAACAAGTCTGGCTATAGTTTTAATTTCGTATCGCACTCTGCTGTGATATAAGATTGAAACGTGTAATTATTTGGTAAATGCTGTGATTGTATCAAATAAATGAAGGAATCGCGTTATAAGAGCAGGCGAAAATATGAAGAAGAAATTAGAGAATTCTGTAAAGTTATTCTTCACTGTTTTTTCTAAGATATTTTTTAGTCTTACAATTTTGGAAGAAAAGAGAAGAGAATAAAGACACAAAATGAGATGGAAATTTTATTTATTATTACGTTATGGTATAAATTGCTACTCGACATCTTGCGTACATATTCATATCGTGTTTTCTTTGTGATTGCAGTTGTTCTCTTGGACACGACGACGGAAGAGAAACTCGACTGGACGAGATACCCGTTCGGGCCTCAAGCCAACACGCCTGGTGTAAGTACACACAAAATTTCTATCGCATATGCATAGAAGGTATCAGACTTCTTAAAACGTTGGCGAGAAAACTTTTTTTTTTCTCTTTGATACGAAGGGAAATTATTTATTCCGATAGCCGCTAACCCTCGACTCTTCGAAGCGATAAAAGCACCGAGAATCCGAAAGTAAGATCAGATTCGCCCCTCCACGGATGGAAGGACGAAACAATTTCTTAAATATCGCGAATTTCCATGGAAATATTCGACGTGCCGACAGCAACACGGGGAAATTCTCGTCGACGTAGGAATTCCGCTCGTTCGCTCGCTCGCGCGCGCACGCCCGGCATCCTTTTCCGCGCGCGGCCAAAGGGAAATATTAAAAATGTCTCAAACATAAATTAATACTCTCTCGCGCGAGGTCGTTGTACGCGATTCAGCGAGTGCCCTCTCTCTCTCTCTCGGCTCTCTCTCTTTCTCTCCTTCGACGATCGTAACAAAGGGACGCCTAGATGGAAAAAAATTCCAGGACTTCCCGACATTTTCTTCTCTCTCTGTATTTTTTTTTTATTCTTCCCTCGCGGAGAGAGGAGCGAGATCTTTTGGAACTCGACTGGCCGGGTGCCGGTGGGTACCAGAAGCACTTTATAGTCTCGGTACGCGCGCGGCACATACGTGGGCTCCCGCTGGCCGATGCGCTCTCTCGGCGCCATGTTTGTTTTTCAGTTGTTAAGCGCGCAGCGGGCCGCCAGACAGGTTTAAATCAGCCTCCACCTCTCTCCGTTTCTCCTCTTCTTCTGCCGATTCTCTCCTCCGCAGCCACCACCCGCCCTTCACCCGTCCTCTTTCGCGCTCCACGGTCCGGGCCGTATGCACCGCTCGGCCCGTGAGTCAGTCCGACCGGGTAACAAATTGCTTTTTGTTTGAACGGACAAATTAGTGATACGGCCGCGCCGGCACGGCAGAGGTGCCGGCCGAAAAGACAGGCGCTGGAGAAGGGAAAAAGAGAGGAGGGACGCGCGGTGTTTATTTAAACATCGTGAGCACCGTGAGTGCAGTTTCGCGCACGGGGGACATCCCCCTTCCGTGACCCTACGTGGGTGTCGGCCGGATATCTCGTGTTCGAGACTTCGGCTCGATCGCGACGATAAACCGGCGGCTCCATGATTTTTCTGGCAATTTTACCGACTCGTTAAACATCTCGAAGCTTACTATAATTTTCATTATGCTTTCATTATATCCCTCCATTTTTTGCCATCCCTGGTCTTCGCTTGATATTTTAAGTAACATTTGCACAAGGTATCGTTGTTTAACAGGAAAAAGCTTCTTTTTAAGCGGATTAATACTTGGGTGTCACGAATATCTCAGACGGCCTCTTGACACCGCTGTGCTTTTTTTATTTGTGTTTGCTCAATCATCAAAAATCTTCCTTTTTCTCTCTGCCCTCGATCGTGAAACGATCGAGCACGATGGCACACGCGTGCTCGTCCTCCTTTTTTTTTTCCTCTCTCCTTTCTCTCGCAACGTCGATCGTTAGTGTCGCGGCGCTAATCGGCCAGCGTAACGCTCTGTTTGAAAAGGTTCTTTGAGGCAGCTGTTGATTTTTCTGGGCGCTAAACGTTCGACGCGCCTCTCCCCCCGGACGAGACGGACTGAAGAGAAATGGCTGCGCCGGCGGACCACGCACGGGAGTCTGATCTTTTTTTTTTTTTTTCGGGAATGACCCGAAAAAGAACGCTCTCGCTTCATCCTCCGTGAACCACTCGAGTTCACTTTGCACCTCCCGTTCCATTTCGCCCGTCGGAAGTGCTACGTCCAAATACGCGTTCTCTGTCTTCTATCTCCCTCTATCTCTCTGTCTCTTTCTCTTCGACGGACTCTTATGCGCACGTGCTCCTCGTAAAAACGACCGCGATATTAGTTACACCTACGAGCCTTTAAAGTTCCTCCCAAGGCCCAAAGGTGTGTTCTCGGCGCTAAGTGTTGGTGCCCGCGTACGATTCTCTCTCGTCGCCTATTATTGACACTGTGAACATCTTCCTCACATCGAGGCAAATAGAACTCAAGCGCGGACGGCCGTTTAACGTTAAAACGCGCGTTAATAATACGAACTGTGGTAGTTCCAAATCGATTTTTTAAGCGTACCGTCTTTCCGAATTCTGCTTATCGGCAATCTCCCTCGTTCAATCCCCGACATGTCCTGCCGCTCGGAATTCCACGTCTCGCACGTTCCGCAGATCGATCGGACGGACGACAAGATTTGTCCATTGCCTGGCGGTCGTGGATGACGAAAAGTGATGTTCGATTTCCCGGGTCGAGGAATTCACGTTTCACGTGGTTCTCCACGCTGTACGAGGAATGCGTCGACGTACGCGCGAACTAAAGTGGAGAATCCTCTTAGGCTAGTCTCCAGGCTGATCCGCTTTCCCGTGCGATCCTCTCCCGAAGGAAGTCGTGTCGCCCGAAAAGCAAGATTGATAAAAACGAGAATTTTCTCACGGCTCGCTCTAATCAGTTTTCTCTGGGTAGGGATTAGCGCGCCTCTCACGCACGCCACTACCTTCGATCATACGTGACAGGAAATTTATTTCCGAGGATGAATAACTTTCCCAGAAGGAAGATCCAGGTCCAATTAGCCGCACATCGTTTATCCAAAACTCCGCCGTAACAAAGAAAGGAGCAACGTTCCTATGCTGCGACGAGCGGAGAAGAGGGCGAAATTATTTCCAATTGAATACATTTTAACAAATGAATCGATCATTTAAGAGACATCCAGACATCTATATAATTCTTAATTAAGCGCAGAGATCAAAAGGTTACTTGCATTTTAATTGCACGTGGAAAAAGAAACGATCGTGACATAGTTCAGTGAATACTCTTCCGTCGTTTTAATCACTCTTCTCCGGTCGGCATTAATATCCCAAACACGATAAGTACGCGCCCTTACAACTGATAGCAAGGCGGTTATTAATATACAAGTAAATGGAATTAGCTCAGACTATTTGAACAGGCCGACAGAGGGGAGGACAAGGCTCGGAGCAAAAAGATGCTTTGATGCTGTCGGCGAGGGTCAAAACTCGCATAAAGGGCCGAAGATATGCTCTATCGCCGTATTATATATTCTATCTCGATGCCCTCCCGACCGCGACGACTTTGGACGGAGGATGCGGGGAAACGTACCGCTGGAATTAATTAAGCGTCCTTCTCGCTGACCCCGTAGCTTACTTCGCATCGATTTAAATCCCCGTCCCTCAGGCTTTTAACTCAATTTTTAGTACGAACCAGAGGGAGAAAAAGGGAATTTCTGAGTGTCTGTAATTTCGATTTTTTAGAAAATCATATTAAACATAATTCTTCGTAATCTTTGAAAAGTACATAAAAACTTATCGAATTCGCCATATCGAAATATCGATAAGTAGGATCTTAAGAAAAATAGAGCGAAAGAAGAAATCGGGAAAGTTCCCGTTGAAATTTCAAGCCACTTAGGAAAGACTAACGACGGCGCTCTTTGATTTCGTTCTCGCCACTTTACTTCAAGCTAATTTCCATGCTTAAGAAGTCGTAATCCGATCATGACCGTCGAAATGAAGAAGTTTCGCTCACCCTTTGAGAATATCGACTTGCACTTGGCTGAAATTCGATAAAGTCGCGCGACTCGCGCGAGAATTCAACGGATGGAGAAACATTCTCCGGTCTGGCTGTTTCCATAGCGAGCTGGCGCGGCGCGGCGCGGCGTCCCGATATCTTTCGATATTTCCGCGGGGGGTCGATCGTCGAGTCGGATTTCTACCGGTAACGACTCTGAAATCGGATAGATTTTCGTCTCTCGCCCGTTCCGTCGAAATTTATTCTATGAATAGGAAAACGGGATGCGATGCGATCGCGCGCGCACGTTTAATAGGAAGGCGAGAAACACAGAGGCCATTGGTCCATTGAGAGTAACGGTCTCTTCCTTCCACGAGCGTGTCCGTCGATCGTAGTCGAAGGCGAACGCTGGTGGCTCTCCGCCGGGAGATCTCGCCGTTCTTTTTGTCCAAAAAAATTTATCGTCATCTTATTGCGAGTGGAGCTCGTTTCCTAACGCTACGGTCCATCGCGGGACATGGAGAGAGAGAGAGGGAGAGAGAAAGAGAAAAAGAGTAAGAGACCCCGACATTTAGAAAGTCTAATAAACAAGAATGGAACAAATTTAGGGAAATACTGTTCTGTGTACTTTTATGTGTAATGTCTCATTAAAAGTAAATTATTGGAGACCCGATGGCGTACAAGTATCGTCGAAGGATTTTCGAGGACATTGAGAGAAAATCCACTGTAATAGGTTTCAAATAGGTACGCCGAAAGATTTATCTTCTTGAAGATAAAAAAGTCCGATAGTCTTAATTCCAAGCTTAATTCCCGACGATCCTC
The DNA here is from genome assembly GCA_011636635.1 of Tetramorium simillimum. Taxonomy (NCBI): domain Eukaryota; kingdom Metazoa; phylum Arthropoda; class Insecta; order Hymenoptera; family Formicidae; genus Tetramorium; species Tetramorium simillimum. The sequence continues at coordinate 23,671 of VBVQ01000937.1, forward strand.
AGATTCTCGATCGATTGTAATTCGGAAATTCTCGAAGCCTCTCGGTACTCCGGGCCGGGAAAAATTTACTGCAAAGTGGATACAAAATTACGTCTAAAATATTATCGCCGCAATTTCGAATTGCTGACAATTTGCGACTACAGATACGTTATGTGATAAGTGATCTGCGTAGCGATGTTGAGAATTAAGTAAAAAAAACTCTCCACAACGGTACTTCAATAATACAATAATGATAATGGTGCTCCGATATTCGATAAACAGCAATCTGCCTTCATCCAAAGTATTCGGGAACTTGCCTGCCGAAAAAAAGAACGCCTTCTCGCCATCTCGCTTCCGTCGGATGCTCATGGTACCCCGAGTTCATTTTGCTGATGAAACGTGGCTGATCGCGGTCGCAGTTCCGACGAAAAGACCTGCCCGCCGCGGTTCGCACGTGGCACTCAGCCTTCTATCTGACCGTTTCATCTTCCGCTTCCCTCATCTTCATCCATCCTCGTCTTTCACCCCTTCTCATCGTCTCCCTCTCCGGTAGCCGTCTCTCCTCCCGTTCTTCTTCTTTTATCTCTCCTCTTACCGTCTCCTGTACCACCGGCTCCCCCTTCTCGTCGTCTCCCCGGCTCTCTTTCTCACTCCGAGGCACCGGCTATTTAACCGCGCCCATATCTGCATCTAAATGCGCTCCCCGAATGCGAAATTCACATAGTGATATGTGACTCCGGGTAACCGTGTCTTCTTCAGGAACTCGAGTCAGAAAATCGCCTTCGCGGAACGCGACAAGACGCCCGCGGGAATGTAATCGCCGTCAATGAGAATATAACATATACGCGCAACACAATTTTATGAGACTCTGAAGCAACGGAAGTTTTTCCAATCTCTTTCGAACGACGTATACTTTTTGACGCTACAAAAATTCATAAAACAGACATTAGACCGTGCATGCATATCTGTACTTTATATCTTGTAGACAACTAAATGTATGCGGAAAGAAGGAGCGTGAGCACGTCGAACGCATGTGGAAGAGCGCGTAAAAGTCGACGCAGCTGCGAGCATTCCATCGAGTCGAGTGGCAGTAGTAAATATCAGATTACTTTTCGGGCCATATCTGGAATACACTAACTGACTATTAGCTAAATATTTATTAGCTAGATAAGCACACCTGATTTATTCCCCCCCCCCTGCCCTTCTACGATTCGGGCGTTTGTTGTGAGAACCCATCAACCGCACCTCGCCATCGACATTATGATCCGTCTACGACTATTTAAAAAAAACATCTTCATCTCCTACCGGTGGCACGATTCACCGGGGAGATTAACTACGCGCGGGATTGATTATTTAAAACCGTCTTATCGGGTGACGCCACCCGTTCGGATTCCCAAGCCTTTCGCCTAATCGCTTCTTCTCCCATTGCTCATTTATATCTGATCGTGATTAAAAAGAAGACGAAGTTCTCCGTTGTGTTCGAATCTCGAACATATCATCTCGGAGGGGAAATTAGACACTTGTCGCACGTATCCTTCTCTTTCTCCTTAGATTGTATACTCTGTGTTTCGCAACGGGAAATATACGGGCACGTATACTGATTTCACTAATCGAGACTTTGGATTTCGCGCTAACGCAATCGTATTTCCGTTTCTTCCAAGTAGACGTGTCTCAATGTTTCCTTTCATCTCGTCTCACATCGCTATCTTAACAATGATAACAAAGAAAGCGGTCGATACGTGTCGATTTTTGATGAATCATCCCTTTTATCAGTAAAGTTATGTGCCTTTGATAGGCTCACATTTCTGATACGGTGCGTCAAGGAAAGAGAAGCTACACTGTAAGAGCGAAAATTTATTTAACGTTAACAAGGCTTCGAACGTATTCAAAGAGTTTTGCAAAATTCAGGCAGTTGAATTTTCATCGTTAAATATTATCGAGATCTCTAACACACGCCGGTCACCGTTGTGTTTATGTGTCTGCAAACCGTTACGCATGCATCAATACGGCGTAATGTGAAAGGAGAAATATGTCTCTGGTACTTAAAGCGAGATCGCCTCGCGTACACACGCTCAACGTTTAACGGCGAGGTATCGAACGCGCGAATAACGCTCGGGAAATAGTAAAACTCGTTCTCACGGAAACGTGTCGGCGAGTTCTCGAATTGCAAAACGGCCGCGCACCGCCTCGTAAAGTGTCACTAGGGCCGCGCGCATCGGGACCACCCCGTATAATCAAGGAGCCTCTTTTGCATGCAGGCGAAGCTCACGCAAACGAACGAAAAGTATCGATTACAGATTTCTCATCGAGTCGCCGCGGCACAGAAACAAATCGCCTGCACCCTTTAATTGCGCCACTCGGCGGCACATTTCGTAAAAGTTATGACAATGACGGATTCTTACTATTTCTCACGCGTAATTCTTTTTTCGACGATCTCGAAACCGTCACTTATTGAGTAACTTATATCAAAACATTTAATATTTAATTTATAGAAATATAGTTCACTTATACTAAGACAAATTTATTAAGGCAAATTACAGATATGAGTAATACGATTTATTTATGAGGAATTAAGGTCACGCTGCCATATAGTTAAACGAGACATATATGGTCTGCGTGTAATTTGATAAGATAAAGCGCGAGAACCATAAAATTTCATATCCAGTGAACATGAACCGCATCATAAAAGACAGATTTATTTTTGTCCGTGTGCTCCCTCGTTCTCTCTCTTTCTACGCCCCTTATTACTCACTCGTCAGATAGTTTAAGAAAATTTGCCTCCATTCACTTATCACGCAACGTAAAAACCATTAAGTTGAATTGACGCGCGAGTCGTAAAGCCAAATTTCTTTGCGAAACGATCGTTAAGCGTTTCTGAATTAATTATTAAGAACCCGATGAGTTCCGTATTCTCGTTTACGTGCACGTTTCGTATATTCCGTATATTTAATAAAATGATACGCCCATTATTAAAAATTAATCGTAATAGATCCGAAAACGGACAGCTGATTAAAGTACATCCCGTCCGTACGAAGGGGAGAAAATAATCGTTCAATGTGATCCTAATTAAAGGAAATCGGTCGAAGTACAAAGGGCGGAACGACGCGGTGCGCGTAATAAACTTTACGTGCATATTGACTTCTCAGAGAGCCAGACGCGTTTTTCATGTTCGTTAAATCCTGCGTACTAATTATACGGAAGCCAATCCAATTATTTGCCTTCGTCGGTTACTACGTCTCTCATTCTCGGCGATTGAGAGCTATTTATCCGGGGCCGCGCAGAAAATCGCGAGCCTTCGAGAATCCGCCTCGTAAATTTTTTTCGTACGCGTGCACGCGAGACAACGGGATCGGGCGCTCTCCTCGACGTTAAGTAAAAAAACACGAATTCAGTTTAATGTAATAAAGAGCCTCGTTATGCTCGAAATGGTGTGTGTGCATGCGTATGTGTAAAAAGATAAATTACTTCTTCAACAAAACTGGTTCAATAGCCATTATTTCGAGCTCTATATTTTAAAGAATCAGTAATACTGTTCTATTCGAAATATATATGTACCTATATAGACTTTTTTCCACTACTAATTGTAAGTATGTGTAATGGACGTGCGCTCTGATAACACGAGTGATTCATTGGTTAACGTTGAATATGGAGACGGAATTCCTGCCTTCGTCACCGCGTCGAACGGTCAGGAAATCTCCGGAATTCCGTTTTCGCTTTCGTCGGTGCTCTTTTCTCCTCCCATCCGAAGCACGGAGATAGTCGACTGACCTCGCGCGCGGAACGAAATTAATGCTAATCCCTTGAAATTAATCCCACGGGCCGAATGATTGAATGGAGGTTGGATTATTCTGGTACGCGCCATCGGTCACATGAGTCGCGCGGCGCGGCGAGCCGTTTCCACGGGATTAATCACCCCCGGTGCGCTTCTTTTCCTACCCGGTCGGTGGGGCTTTTTTCCGTATTTTATGACCTCGCGGGTGGATTACTATCGACTTTTTCGAAAGCGCGCTGCCGTGCGCTTTGACAAATAATGCACGATTTTTCCGACCTGCCGCCCGCGGGGCCTTTCACGAGTTGATTTTTTTCAGAATTTCGCCAGAGCTGACAAATGTCAATCGACACTGTTAATTTTTTTTTTAATAACACGAGATTATGGCGGCTTGGGTTCGATTGTAACACCGTGACAATTTGAGTGTCAGTGTCAGTACAGCACTCAAATTATCGCAGACTGTGGCAGAGTTAAATCTTCTCCGGTAATAAAAAATAGATTTTTGCTAAAAAAAATAAAAAATTGCGACACAAAAGTTATTTTCTGCGAAAACTGCAAAGATTAATTTAGAACAGATCAGAATGAAATGATCTTATAGAGTATTGTAAAATTATTTTTTACTATAATACAATCTTTTTATCGCGCTTTCCAATTTTAAGAGCATTAACTCGGTGAGATTTTTATTTTATTTACTAAATATTACGCGATGTACCTAAGGCTTACTGTAAATCGCGTACAAGTACGTATAAATTTAAGATAACGCGACGAGACTAGATTGTGCCGCATTAATAAATCGCGCGATCCTCGTAATTTCGATTCTCGATAATCGCCCTTTGTTCCCGTAACGGGAGATGGTCTTATCTGCTAACCATGGGGATGACTCGGGTGATTCACATCGACAAACGCGCGAGCTCCTCGTGCGGTGTTATCTATTTATTGATAGTGACATTGACCCGCGCGCGCGAGATGATCGTCATCGCGCTCGCTCGCCGGATCATCGCCGCCGATCTCCCGGCATCTCGGATGACCGATCTCTCTAAATCTCTCTCCCTCCCTCGCGCGCCGGGTGACTATGCAGGTTAAAAAAAGTCGTTCCTCCTCCCACCCTCACCTCGTCGTACTCCCCGACATTAACGACACGACGGGAGGACGAAACAGACGAATGATCGTTTATTAGAACTGATAGCGTTTTAACTGGCTGAGATATTTCAGGCGAGCGAACCGGCAAGGAGGGGCCGAGGACGAGCGGGGGGGCGAGCGAGAAAAGATCTATAGCCCATCCAGTCCGAACCATATGTGCGTCCTGCATCACACATCGGTGTGCGTGCGTGGATGAGAGCGCGAAGCGCGTGGGCTTGAATTCCGTCCGATTAAGATTTAATTTTTAAATCACGGCCGCTTCGCTCTGCGCGAATCTACATGATTGCCGAGACACGTGCCATCCTGCGAAACGTGATTGCGCTTCGTTTGCCATTCTCCACGACCGCAATATCTATCCGGCGCAGTGTTTATTCCTGCACAGGGGGCGAGATTTCACGACAGATGGCCGAAACCTCGATGACGATTTGTCGATGTGCTCCAGCGATTACATTCGATTGGGCGAATGATTCGTACCATCGGGCAAATATTTGCAACCGCCGAGTGTAATAACGCGCACATTTTGGTTTTCAATTTGGAAACGTCCAAGCCTTGTATAAAATGGACGGGAAAAAAGGAATTCTCACGTATACCGACAATTAAAATATTTCGAATAGTGTGTGGGCTCATGGGAATGGGTTCAAAATGTACTTTTCTCGTGAAAGATGATTAATGACTTCCTTGGCGGAAATTCGGCCTCTTTGAGCAAAGTATTTCTGAAAAAGAAATTTGAAAATCATTATGCGAACCCTATCGTTGATGAATCGATCCCTCCTAGATACTGGACGAATGCTGACCTAGCCCAAGCGGTGGCTCAGGTCACAAACCGACGACGGCGCGGCGGCTGCACAACAGACGCACAGTTCCTGGGAACCAGTGCACGCGCGGCATTATGTACGCGTGTCAATCTCCATCGCCGGCCGCCTTCCGTTTTCATGAGGATTAATAAAAGCCTCGTCCAACGGCGGGAACAGTGTATAGACCGTCTTGCGTAAATATTGATCCCCGGCGTTATCGCCCCTGGAATTGTACGACCAGAAATTTGGGTGTTTGATACTGTCATCGAGCTGTCACGTCGCTTGCCAAACGCGACACGGACAAATGTCGCGTCTATGAGACTCGATTATTATGCTATCACGCACGACCAGTCGTGAATAGTCCGGTCTTTTTCCCTCCCTCTGCTTTTTGCACTTAAAGCAGAACAATCACGTAGTCATACCGCAAAGAAGTGAAAATGGGACGAAAAATGTTGTAGAAAGCGTGGCAAATTTTCAACGAGGCTCCGATAAAATTGTCTCCCACTCTTCTTACGTCGGACTAACAATGACAGAGACTCTGTGGAATATTCTTGCCGTCCGTCATTTGAATGTATGATCGCTGAGCGATGAGAAAAATTGTAACGTTGCCGTTGCACTTTCGTGTGCCGCGCCGTATTCCAAAAACGTGGACGCTCCTCGCAGGACGCAGCGCACCCGAAAGTAGTTTCTAGGAATTAAAATCGTAAAGACGGGCGGCCACGGTGAATACGAAATCTGCGGCTACCATCTGTTTCCCAGGCGAAGACGGGCGCGCCCCAGGTAGGGCTCACCGACGTCGCATCAGCGGCATAAATCCGGGCTTATGATGTCGTTCCCCTTTTGACGGATCTCGAATTCACGATGAATTAATGGGATCGCGTGCGGAATACGGCAGGGAGAAGAAGAGAGAGGTCGAGAAGCCGCGGCCGGGGTCAAACGCGGACGCGGAAGACGTACGGGGACCTCGTCCGTCGTCGCATTTTACGACGCCAATTGTACGTGAGCCAGGTTGCAGACTCCGCTTGCATAGTCGATGCCGCGTTTGGGGTACGCCGACGGCGTACGTTTCTTTGCCGCGCGATCGTCTGCCGTCTTTATCGATCTGCCCGATGTGTTCGACAAGCGTCGGCGGTGCATCTGGTGCTTCCTGCTCGCTCGGATTCGTATTCGCGTGCGCGGTTTAAATATGTTATTAATAAATAAATAACAGTGCGATAGTTGATAAAATTGAAACAATAACATTTATTTTATTTTATTGATTACAAGTATATATAATATGCCCGTATAAAAGATAAACCAAGTTTCGTCAATAGAAATTAAGCAGTACATTTCCACTGTAATTTCCACCCTTCGGTAAAAAGGAAAGTTAAAAAAGTTTCGCGGAACCCGGCGATGCCTTTTCGAGCGCGTCCTGCCTACCGACGAGATATCTATTAGGATGGCAAAGCCTCTCCTAATGCATCTGTACGTTTCCCATTACGATTCGGCGCGCGTGGGTTAAACTAACGAGACCGGGCGACTGGGAAGCGAGGGTGCGCGAGGGCGATGGGGAGAGGATTTTGCAGCGAGGGCGATCGGAGGTAGAGGACAGAGAGGCAGGCCGTCGGGTGGTAAGAAGGAGCACGATGGGGCGAGAGATAATTTGGAAACGACGGAGAGAGCGGGATGCGAATACGTTGGCACGTTGGCGAGGAGGGAGAGGGACAGAGGGCGAAAAGCGATGTCGGAGAAAGCGAGAGAGAGAGAGAGAGAGAGAGAGAGAGAGAGAGAGAGAGAGGACAGAGAGCGTCCCACGGTTGAGTTTCCATCTCGATTGGCGCGGGTTTCCATGACGACCGGTACGTGACCACGTTGCCCATGGGGAAAACAGCGGAAAGAAAGGGGTGGCAGGCGGAAGGGAGGGAACAGGGTGAACGGCGGGACGCGAGAGTGTCATGGGCGCAGCCCGATTCCTCCGTTCTGTGCTCGTCTCCCTTTCATCGTACCCCCGCCGCACACCGCGAAAGGACGACAAATAAATGGATACAGGATACGGAGATAAGAAGGATACGGAGAGAGAGAGAGAGAGAGAGAGAGAGAGAGAGAGAGAGGAAGGCGGTTAAAGCAACCGTAAGCTCACGTGCACGAGGCGAGCGTCTCTCGGAAAACTTTACAGCCAGCCGGGGAAGTCCGTTAGTCGGGCGGAACGGATCGCGTCGCGCGTTGTCGGAATTGAATTCGTCAATTGTCGGTGGTACGGTGTCGCTTTGAAGCCGGCGGGATCGATCGCCGCGCGTTCTTCCTTCGCTTATCCAGCGATCTCGGCTCTCGGCTCCGGATCGGACCGGCGTTCGATTCGTGGTGGAGACGCCTCTCTAGCTGTGTGTCACATCATCGTGAATAATTGGGAGGGCTGCTACTTATAGACACTGGCCTTTCTACTAATTAGTACTAATTAATAGAAATTATACTACCGGACGCTTCTATTAGTGATTAATGTCATTACGCTATCGGGTGCGACAGCACACAAGCCGGGAGGCATTTATCGGGGGAACGTATCATTAAACTTCGTGAAGCGTAACTTTTCTTACGCGATCGGATGATACGCAGGAACCGCGGGCGAAGGCGCTCGCCTAATAACTCGGCGTAATCACTGACCATGCGACATTTAGCGCGACGCACGGGGAAAAACATGACGATTCGAGCGGATTGAAGCACCGACAACACGACCGACCCTTCGATGAACATTCTCTCTCTCTCTCTCTCTCTCTCTCTCTCTCTCTCTCTCTCTGTCTCTCTCGTTCTTCTCTTCACAGTGGTGGATTGCCAATTTGTTGGAGGGTCGAACGGTAGGATCCGCATCCGTGCACTTCTCTCAACCCCCTCAAAGGACCTTCAGTCAGCACGAGAACCCCGAGCAACTATATCCCGAGCTCTTGGCATGCCGCTCGTATACATGCGCGCGCGCGCGCGCACGCGAGACGAAAATCCACACGCACGTACGCACGCAGGATCGATGATTCATCCCGGGGAGCCGGCGTTGCCCTGAAATAAGGAGCCCGACCGACCGACCGACCGAGAGCAGCGCGAGCGAGAAGGGGGAGAGGTGTGTTCCGCCGCTGCTTTTCTTCCCTCGGCGCGAGACGCGCATACCAAGCGTTCTTTGGTAGTCGAGGGTCGTGCGGAGGAAGCGGAATAGAAGTGACAGTCGGAGCGAAAGTCAATTTGGGAAAGCCTGACTGTGCGCGTCAAGAAAAGAAGGGAAGAAAGGTGCGAGCGGGGAGTCTCTCCGTCCGAACGGACGTCAGGAACGCCGATCCCCGACCCTTTCCTCCGCTCTCTCGTCCGTCCTCGCGCGGTCCTTCACGACTTCCCGACGTCTCGTCGTATCGGCAACACGTATTGGAACCCTCCCTTTCCGGAGAAAGCTATTCTACGTCAGCTTGTTGCGCGCTCGAGAGCGAGTTCTAACTCTAAACTCGAGAAAATTGAGGAAGCGAACTTGGAAATTACACCGCGATGAGATGTAAAAGGCAGATGCGAGATAGAATTCATAAATATCTGTCGAGAAGGAGTTTATCGATCTCGCAAAAATTTATTTTCCACATTTTTCATCGTTAATTCTCTTTATGTCGTTTTATCTTTTATTCACATGTACACACATCGTGATGTAATATTTTTTTAATCGTACTCTTTCTAATGGAACTTTTATGAGAGTATATATTTTATATAGAGCAGGAACTAATTATGGGAAATAAAAACTGCCAGGGTAATTGCGAACTGTTCCCAACTGTTGCCACAGGATGCGAATCCTACAAAGTTTTGAAGTTACTCCCTGCATATAATCATTCCGTAGCAAGTATCTCGCGAGCGCATCAATGAAGTAGCAATCTTTCTCTAAGTATAGTTTCAACGAAACGATACTCACGTATTGAATCGTTCCGAGTGCATACCGGGCCCGATACTATCCCCTAGCGAATACCTCTACTTAACGTGTGCGCCTCCACTGCGCTTCCACTGCTGACCTCGAAATTCTGTGCTATATTTGCTCTCGCTGCGTGTAACCAGAGTAAAGAAGTTGGGCGAGCGTCGTTGTATGCTCGTCGTATCACGTACAAAGGAGCGAAGTCCATCTAGACCGGAGATATATCCCGATCGGTATCGGTAAAGCGTTCGTTTATAGACCACGGCCAGGGATCGAGGGAGAGAGAGAGAGAGAGAAAGAAGGAGAGAAATCTTAAGAAGATCGTGTTTAACGATCTTTTACAGTCGGCCGGTCGGCCGGTGGTTACCACGCCGGATATCCTACCTGTAAGACACGCGCAATGAGAGTAACACACAGAGGGTTAAGCGTTGTACCACCGGTTACATTGTATCTCGCGGTGGTCCAGCTCAGCATCGCGAAGCCCGGGTAAGATTGGATCTGCGAGTATCGATCATGCATCGAGATGAGACCTGGGCCGGGGCTCTCCGCTCCATTCGAGTACTAATGGAAAGACTGGTATTCATGTGAACGGCCTTCGGGGCCTCTGCAGGCCGTTGCCTCCGCATTCGTTCCTCCTCTTTCTCTTCCTATCTTGCCTCTCTTTCTCTCTCTCTTTCTCCTTCCTTCTCGCGCGCGCACTTCTTGTTCTTGCCGCGTTCCACGTCCATCTTTCTCTCTCTCTCTCTCTCTCTCTCTCTCTCTCTCTCTTTCTCTTTGCACACGCACAACCGCGCTCCCTCTTCCTCCTTCGCACTCACTCTCTGTCACTCTTCCTTCTTCTGCTTTCAGATCCGTAGATCCGTCATCCGGACCGCGTCGTTAGACAAGACTCTGTTTATTGACGCGAGTCCTCGAGTGGCTCCTTGCTCCTCGTTTCCTTCTCGATGCTTTGCCGTTTACCGTGTGCTAGATGCGCGCGCGCGCGCGCTCGCACGCGCACGTGTGTGTGTTCGCAGCTTAATGCGCTTTCATCTGAAATCTCGGTGGTGCCACGCGCGTCTTTCCACGAGAATTTCGTACCGCAGGATCAGAGATAATGGACTCGGGGGAAAGGCAGCGGAATACATCGACGGTACAAAATGGAGGGTGGCCGAGAAGAAACGACGTCGGTGAGATTCGAGGCTTGTTTCTAAGTCTTATTAAAGTTGGCCGAACTTTCCCGCGAGACACAGTCGTTGAGATGTCACGACGGAGAAAAGTACAAGATAAGGGATAGACCGGGTGGATTAACGGCGGACCGGACGGCTCTGAGCGATTTTCCGAGGAGCGATGTCCCAGATTCTTCGCTCTTATATCGAATGGCAAAACCGATCGGTTCTTAGCTTCGCTCGCAAAAGAAAATCTCGCGAAATTTCTCAGCTATCAAGAGTATCGTATCATTTATACGAATCAGATTATTTTCAGTTAATAATGTACGAATCTTTTCTTATCAATACATTTTATCTTCTCGATGTTAATAGCTGCTGCTTTTGTAGCGACGCAGGAACTCATATATTCACTTAGAAAACATGGTAATTTCGATATTATTACAGAATGAAATCATTATCATAGATCAGGGAGATAAAGTAACGGTGAAAAATACCCTCCTGTCTCACATTTGACAGATTTATACCATACTGTGACGGAACACAAAGCACGCGCTCGTTCGTCAGACGAACGATACGAGCCTTTAACTGAAATCATCGGGACCAGATCCCGTTCGGCGATAATCATCCGCGATGCGACGAAGCGGGTGCGCGTTCGGGTCGCATCCTCCACTTGACCGACGTGTTTCGCGCGCGTGGAACGAATTTATGTACATGTATGTGCGACGCGGCCTCGTCGTGAATGCACTGGAGGGTGTCAGAGAGAGAGAGAGAGAGAGAGAGAGAGAGAGAGAGAGAGAGTGAGAGGGGTTGGGGGAGGGGGGGAGAACAGCGGTCCGTTGCGCGCCGCGTTCCCTATCACGAGGAGTAATTGACTATATAATGGATTCCTGCGACTGCGATACGTCAAACTGACAGGTCCAGGGGCGTGTGTCGAGAGTCCGCCGCTCGACCGAGTCCTTCGATATTAAACCCAACCCCCGACGAGCGCGCGGACCCTCCGGCTAATTCGTGACGATTTTATAAAGCTGACGCTTCTCCTCCGTCTACTAACCGGGGTGAATGTGCGAATTAGCATAGAACTATACGAGTTCGGGCGGAGGACCCTCTTGCGAGGCGATAGAAAAAATTCTATTGACCTCGCGGTGTGATCAAGTTTATTAACTCTGGCTAGGAATCGCGCGAGGTGGAGGATTGCGAGAAAGTACAGTGATCGAATCGATACTCAAGACAATGACGAAAAGTTATATTTATGGAAATGAATCGTATTGAAAAAAAACAAAAATATAAAATGTATGTCATGGAAAGACCTCGTAATTCCGAGGAAAATTGAAATTTATTGCTCCACTTTGCAGCGCGCTATGTATAAAATGTTCTTCTTAAGAACATATATATTTTTTTTTATCTCTTTCACGTCCGCGTGGCCGATAATTGGGTTTGAACTGTCGCTTCAATCTCCGAAAGATTCCCGAGCGGAGAGACTTGCGGGGAAATTCAAGCTTGTCTGATTCAGTCCACGTGGCCCCGTACGGCCCTTCTCGTTACCACATGACGTGCGCCGTCTCGTCAGGGGCGTTCAGCCCCCCCTGACACGCGACGCTGACGACGTGCACCGCGCTAACTCGAAATATTACGACGACGGTTAAGCTCATTACGGATGGGTGGTTATCGTGAGACACACGAGCCGTCGTCGGGCGGCGCCGACAAGTAGCGAGTAGCCCATCGACGACGGATTTTGGCCAAAAAAAAAAAAAGACGGGCACGCTCGGAAACCTGTTTCTTTAGAATAATCTTGAATCCTAGAAAGATATTCCCGGCACGTCGGGAAACTTAATGAAGCTGGCATAACTGGTGGCCATTAATTGTATCATAATGTCATGTCATAGCGTGAAGCAGATTCTTCCTGTAAACATCAAAACGTGATTGTGTGATGAATGGTTACGAATTCTCGAAGAAACGTATTTAATATGTCGTGTTTAATGCACATAAATCAAGCATTGTCGTTAGGATGATGTCTTCTTCGATTATATTGGGAGGATAATTTTTTTTTTATCGTTGGGAAGGACAAAACTTCTTTCTCCTCACGAAGACACCGTCCCCGCCTACGATTCAGACCCGCGCGGCAAATAGAAACATCGGGCCATCGGATATCGGCACAGCCGAATTTTGCAGATCCTTCCCTGGGAGAAACGGGAGGAGTCGATCTTTACGTCGTAAATCTCGCGGCTGGAAATTGCTTCTCCCAACAGCGTTTCGATCCCGCGGCGGAGAACGATTTGTCCTTTTCTGGAAAGAAGATCCGCGCCCCACAAGAGCATTTCCCTGGCACGAATAATCCAGAAATAAATTCTCACCCGACACCTCTCTCACCCCCGCGCTTCTTTATTTCACCGACGATATTTTCTCCCCTCGCTTGCGTACATACACGCGTATTCGCACATACGAGAAAGAAAGAAAGAAAGAAAGAATGAGAGAGAAAGAAAGGAATCTCGGTTAAGTGCCGAGGAGCCGTGGAAATGCTCCTTAAACGGCCTTCCTGCCAATCTTTCGCCCCGAAATACGGTTATATCGGCTTTGGGGTGCGCGGGATAAACGGTTACATAAAGTTTTCGATTGGCGCGTGGCGTAACCACCCCTGTCCGAGGGACGACCGCCCACCCTGCCCGGGGATACACATATGTGCACTTGTTCGCCCGTAATGGACGAACTACCCTCGTCCGGACGCTGTATTATATCGCGGACGATATCAGTGCCATTGTATTTAAAGCGACGACCATTTCACGAGTTGGACCGCGCTCGAAGTAATGAACTTCCTATGAGAGGATAATTGACGAAGTGCTCACTATTACAAATTTGCTTCTCTACTTATCTACCGAAATTACTCGTGTCTTTAGAATTCCAACTACAATAGTTTGTTCACATCATATTTCAGACACGCACACATTTATTCTCTTTCTTTCTCGTATATCCAATATACCGATACTGAAAGTATTAATTTAATTAATATTAAATACAGTTTGAAGCTCTCTAATAACGATCTTTTATTCCTCGTAATTTCATCATGAACGCAATTAGCGTTCGGTTCTCCCGAAGGTGTCGGCTAAGTGATGGCACGGAAGAACGGGGGAAAGTTCGATCGCGTCTGGATGCGGTACGTGTCCGTCGCGAGAGAGCGGTCCGTAGTGCCGGATGCACGTAGCTCGACGGAGGAGAGAGAGCCCTACGTGCCTGCCGATGCAGCCCAAGGGTGAGGGTTAATCCCTTCTTCCCTCCCCTAGCAGAGAGAGAGCTCAATATATATTAAGATTCGCAAACCCCTCGGACTAAAAGTTCGTAACGTTCCCCTTCCTGGAAGTCTTCCTGCAGACTCGCACTCGCTAACCTCCCTATCCGACGGCTACGCCGTCGGAATTGCGATTATGGTGGCGATATTACTGGCGTAGGGGCAGTGCCCCATCCGCGAGGGTGGCAGCATCCTACGTCCATGTCTATCTCTGGTACTCTTCTTTTTCTGCTCGTCTCGATGGCGCGCGCGCGCACATTCTGAGCTTATTGACTTCACTTCTAAAACTCACCACCGGTGACTGGTATTTATTTACTCACCACGATTCGATCTGCGAGAAAGGAAGGAAGTGTGGATGACTTTTTTTTCCTTAGGATAACGACGAAAGCACCATAGGGTACCTCGCAGGTAGCCCGGAGCACGCCAGCCATATGGCTCCCAAAAGTGTGCTACCTTTGTCAGCGTTGCTTTTTCTCGAGCAAATTATAGACGTCTAACCGTGAAAGAAAACAGGACAAATAGCTAGTTATAGCGGTAAAAGTTGGCCTGGACGAGGGTATTTACCATGATCTCGACAACAAAGGCTTACGGCACACCAAATAGAGACTCAGAGAGCTTTTACCTCGAAGTGAGGATACGTGCGAAAAAAAAAATGGAATGTCGTGCTTTAATACAATTTTGCAATTCATCACCTGGCGGTAGCGTCGTTGCCACCTAGGAAGTAAGGGCTGAGAAAAGGTCGATGGTTTGCACCTCTCTTATTCCGTGCTTTCGCCGCCAATGCGGAAAATAGCGAGACACGTCTACCTGACTACGAGACGGTGAGGCGAGGGCGCGCGATCGATACTTGACCACAAAGACGCTAACCACGGCATAGTTTTCGTCGACATCGATCATCGCTCGATTGCGCGATACGCACAATCTACCAGTCATACCTATTGCAATCGGATAACTGTACGTTTAATCTTCCACTCGTCTCGCACGGCGTCTTCAAAAGACCCCGATATAAAATATAAAACGCATTTTTCCACATAATAAAAAACAAACAAAGAAAACGTTTGAATTCTTGACGTAAAAGCTATAAATTGATTTTTTATACAGCTCCCTCAGGACCTCACGCGTCGACTCGTGCTACAAAAAATAGCGCGACTGAAGGGTTAAGAAAAAGACTATCGTATGTTTCTTTACTAGTCCCAATAATATTTTCACATTAAGCTACGGAACATTATATTATACTTTCAATTTTCAAAGCTTGATAATACAATTTGCTAAAAATATGAAAAATTCTCAAAGACAAATTACAAGATCTGATATAATCATATATTTTTATTATTTTTATATTTAATATTTTTCTATATTACAAATCTTGCTTGTAATGTAAATTTCAAACAAATAGCGATTTTCTGTCTTCTTTAAAACTCAGACGAGAAAAATGTTTCGTCCTGTCTCGGATGTGCAGCCTGTGCACGCAAGGCTGACGGAAACGATACCGTGGGATTGCACTGAGATTATAATGCAGTGGCTAATCGCCTTTTTTCCTCAATTCCGATGAGTAATTTCACGGGACGGTCACGCCGGTGGGAAATCCGTCTCGCCGAAAAATCGAGGCGCGGTGCGTTAAAACGAGGACGACTCTCGGTCTGCGATCCAATTAAGTGCCGCGCGGCGTTAACAATTAAGTGCCCGCGTCTTTTCTCCGTCTCTTCCTCGCAGCTTGCAGCGAGAATGAAGGCAGCGGGCATAGACACGGCCACCACGGTGCGCCACGGCAAAAAGGAGGATGAATTTTACCCGTCCTAATGAAATTTCCCAGACGATAAAGAACCTCGGCGAGAATTGGAGGCGTCGAAATAAATACGCGGCGGTGGAGCGCGTTTTCTCATTTCTCTGATAATCCCGGGGCGGAAAACGTGACAATATCGAATTGGCAGAGACATAGACAGGAGAAAATAACTAC
>VBVQ01000938.1:0-43555 GCA_011636635.1 Tetramorium simillimum
ATATTATATATAGTATATATACTATATAAATATATATAATATTTAATATTTATCATATATATACATATAAATATATATGTATGTATATGATATATATGTATATATATATATATATATATATATATATATGTACATGTATATATATGTATATATGTTGTTGGTACTTTGGATGATTATTTCCGCTAGATCAGAGTTTTTCTCTCCGCTCCATCGCTCACCTACCCTACACGTATTTTATATATTCGGTCTGTTTCTCATCCCCTATTTTTCCCATCTTCCCCTCCCTCGCCTTCTTCCCTCTGTTCTTTGGCTTTCTTTCGCGAACTCGCTCGAGACACTCTGCGTATCCGACCGGGCATCGCACGCGAAATGTTCAATGTTTTGTCTATTTCAGTCACAGGAATTCCGCATGAACACACGTGATTGATCGATTGGGCATACCGAACTTACATCCGGCAGCGCGCGGTCCTCTTCTCTCGAAAAGAAATACGTTCAAACCTGTCATCGGTTTTAGAATCCCGGCCAACATCGAATAAAACATATAGTCAGTTAAATCATTGCACGACAATCAGCTCCCGTAATCTACCCTAAACTCAGTTTTTTTTTATATACTTAAAAAATAAAATCGAACGTAAAAAATATTATTTCCTAACTGTTTGTTCCCCTTTCTGTATCGCAGCCTAAAGAAAGACGATAGGCGATTCTAAAATAAATATTGCATTTTGCACACAATATTACTATTCTTATATCATTTTCCTTTGGTTTTCCTTACCTCTCCCTATCTCCCTTCCTATTTCAACAACAACAGAAGATAGCGTCATTACTAAAGAAAACTTAAAGAGGACTATCATTGGCGACATCGTCATCGTTTGGATAATCACAGCCTGGCTGACATTTCTCGGGCGATGCTTGACCGATCAGGCAAAGTCGATCGTCGGTCCGATAAATCGGACCAAACCACGGAACCGAATGACGGGACGGGCGGGGCGATCGCGCCCTCACACGCGATTCCTCTCTCGATGTTCACGCAGGAACCACAACGGAATAGATTATACTTTCGGCCGGAAACTCGCGCGTCACTTACTTAGCGATAATTACAATGATAATCACCATAATAGTAATAAGAGCTATTAGTCGCGGAGGACGAGCACCGTGCGGACGCGCGCGAGTAGGACAGGACTTTCTCGCCTCCTCCTCGACGCGTAGCACGACGCGCGCAAGCTCCTCTTCACGCACACACTCCCTTTCTCTCTCTTTTCTTTCTCTCTCTCGCTCTCTCTTTCTCTCGTTCACTCTCTCTCTCTCTCTCTCTCTCTCTCACTCCTCTCTATCTGCAGTATATAAAATCTACGCGCGTCGTACGTGTTTAAACCTTAAACGTTAAGGAGAACCCGATATCCGGCTGGGATGTCGGACCGGCGCTGAGCCCATGTTCGCCGCTTGATTCTCTGTTTTTCTCTCTTTTTTTTTTATATTTTTTGTCTTTTTCTTTTTTTTCAAAGTTTTCAGACGAGCACCCTGTATAGCATATGATTGACATTTGTCTTTTTGGGAGAGAGATATCGGACCTCGTCCGCGTATCTTCGGGACGAGCCTGCATTTTTATCCTACTTTCGTCAGTCGCGCGGGGATTATTTATCCGCCCCGTCGTCGTCGTCGAGGGTGACGCGCGCAGGATCTTCGTCGCGACGGCTGTATGCGTTCGCTGCATGCGGTACAAAAGATTCGTTAGTCTCTCATACTACGGTGATCGGTCAAGCTGTTGTGTGTCTGGCCGACGGACACGACGATCCGGCCTCGTCGAGGGTCCTCGTCGAGGATCAATCAGACCGGAGTCGGGCAGATTTCTCCTCTGCCGTCTGCATCTTTTTCCGCGCTCTGCGTCGGACTGGCAACGAACACGACGAGACTCCTAGGGGCATTGTGTCGACGGGATATTTCGCGATAGCTATTGTCGGTTTGATGCTGGACAATCGTCGCGGCGCGATGTCGTGACTCGCGCGTGTAACTATATAACGGTGTCGCCGCCGTGTATATCCGGTAACGACGTGATCGGTTTTTAATACTTCCAAGTGTTTCCGGCAGGTCTCTCCGGGACGATCGGATCCTCGAAATGTTTGGCGACAGGTTCCGCTGCACGCTCATTGTCCATTCGCGTCCTCGTTCACCTGGCAGTAGGGACCAGAGGCTAGACTCGCGGAGGACAGAAAGAAACATGCAGATCTGTAGTGAGGATGGACGAAAAGGAGACAGGGGAAAGCCGATGTTGCCTATCGACAGATTTCCGGTTATCCGAACATCTAGGAAAACGTCGTCTCAGCGTGCCTCGTCCTCTTCTCTCTTCGGCTCTTTTTTTTTCCCTGGGTTCAGCGCAGAACATCCTTCATCGCTTTCGCTGCAGCCTCTTCGCCGCCGCCGCACGTGCTTCAACAACCGTCGAAGCCGTTTGCTGTCCTACTGACTTCTAAATTTTTATCCTCTAATGAATTAACTAGCTAGTATACTAAGTTGTTACGGCGGAGAGCGATGATTCAACTCGTCACTTCTGATCGTCGAGCGTCCATCGAGTTCACGTTCTCGGACGACATCTGCAATTCAAAGCGACGTATACTGTATAATCTCTAGGATTTAAACTTGTATAAAATTATCTAACCGCATTCATAAATAGTGTTGCTACTTAAAGAATTCCAAATAAAAATTACATCTCGATATTGTTATTTTGAAATTAATAATTTTATCGTTAATTTAAAATTAATAATATTAAATGAAAGAATAATATATCTAACATCTCGCATAAATACGAAAAAATGTCTTGTTTTTCACGAGAAAACAACTTACTCTGTAAGTTACGACATAGGGCGCGACTCGTCCAGATTTTCTAGGCTAGGACGTGGGTTAGTATGGCCGGCTGGCGTCCTTGGGCCTCTTCAATTGGACTTTTAATCGTTTCATCCCTATTTGGAAGCCGTTCATCGCTTGGATCGCTGTTTGCGCGCTCGCTGGATTATCGAACGACACGAAACCTGAAAATACCGAACGTTGAATCCTGCAGTGTAATAGATTTTCCATCCCTTATGAAAATCTTCTTTTATGATATGATGATCATGTAAAAGTATAATCTTCATTTATTGATGCATAATCACAAGAAAAAGTGCAAAATATGTATGACGAAGGCATTGGTTATTAATATATAAATGCAGTATAATAAATATAACAGAATGGCAAATCAATATATTTTGTCATAATAACATCTATAATTATATAGAAAAGTATATTATTTATGTACTATAAGGGAAAGCATATTTTATTTTTAAATAGCTGCTATTTTGAAGATAATACTGATTATTTGAGAATTAAAGAGCAATTTAGAATCAGATTTTCCTTGATGAATACAAAAATTTTCGTTTGTGGGTTACTGGATATTATCCAAATTACATTGGAAGAGCAGGTATATGAAAACTCTGAGAAGGAATGTTCCCGAAATATTTCTACGACCTTTTCGGTTTAATTTGATCATTAACGTCGATCTCATTTTATTTTCGTCATCATGGTCTAAACCTTTGACCGAGTCCCTTCATCTTCCGCCCACTCACAGTTCTTTTTTTCCTCAAATTACTTTTATTTTAGGGCCGAAGGACACCCTGATTATTTCAACTTTCTTTCGTTCCATGGAAAAAGTTAATTGTGAAGAAGAGCTAAGCTATATCGATCGTACGATATATTAAAAAAAAAACTCATATAGGAGAAAAATTTCGCCCAATCACAGCGGTTATAATTATGCTGCGCGAATTCTCGGCAGAAACTGTTGCATCAAAGAGTCCTTTCGTTAAATTGATCGCGACGAGGAAAATGCCTTCAAAGGGATACAAACTTCCGCATATTTTTTTGTCCGCTGCGGGCATAATTATGACGCGTCGTTGAGAGTCTGCCTTCTTTTTTGGGGAGGGAATGACGAGTCTGAAACAGGAGGAGAGACAAAATACACGGACGCAAATATATGAATCATGCGTGGACGAATGCAAAGATAGATGCAAGGACCGAATGAACGCGAATGGAATCGTCCAATTATCTGTATCCTCATACTCTCGAATACGATTAATCAAAGAAACGCCAGCGGCTTTTATACGCATTCTCTGTTTCGGTCCTCTCTGCATAGTCTCTAAAAAAGAACTGCGCAGTTTGATTCCAGGTTCCATTGAAACGGCATTCATATTCAGTCTGCCCGGTCGGTCCGCTAATACGGACGAGACGAATTAAATTTCCATGATTAATCCACCACTCTCTGATTGGAAACGTGTAGAGTCATTTAGAGTACTGTAGCATGTGACTGATCGAAAGTCATAATAATCACAAACGCGTATCTATGTGCGTCGTGATTATATATTTTTGCGTCCAGTTATACGATTTCAAAGTAAAAATATATTGAAATATTTTTGCGAGAATGATATGTGCACGTACACATACACGGGTCTTTTAACGTTATTTTTTTGCCGCAGCTTTCATCGTAAATAAAATCGTATAATTGTACAATATATAAATATACGAGAGATATTAAAATTTCGTATACGCTCCGCTTCCAGGCTCCGCCGTTGTTTAGCCTCGAAACGTCGACGTCCTTTGTCCTACCTTGGTTCAAGGATCGATCCTACATCCGGCACGAGGCGCATCTTTCGTTGTCGCTGGTCGCTCTGAAATTTGTCCGTAGTTACCGTCGCACTTACCAAAGCATTTACTCTGGTTAGTCGCCCGGTCGATGAAGACTTTGGAGGAGATGACGTTGCCAAACGGGAGGAACATCTGCATGAGCTCGCCGTCACCGAACTCCTGGGGCAGGTGGTAGATGAACAGGTTGCAGCCCTCGGGTCCTGAGATAGAGCATCCTACCATATAAATCAGAGCACATCTAAACATCTAAACTTGAAGTATAATACTCAAGTTAGAATGTTAGTCCTGGATGAGTTTTGTTCTTCGCAAATATAAATGATTCCGCGCGACACGAGAGTTTCGACCCGTTAGCGAGGTCGCCAACGGGCCACTGCTTTTCTTTCTGATTGCTTTTTTTTTTCTCTCGTCTGGAGTCGTCTTTCTTTTTCTCTGATGAGTGAAGATGAATCTGCGGTTGACTCTTGACGAGTAATACCGATTTCTCTCGTCCGCCCGAGTGCGAAATGATGATGACATACAACATGATTTTGTCTCCCGCGAATGATGCGAAATGACGTGAGCATGAATCAAGCAAGAAGTTAAACAGACTGCGAATGAATGACAGAAAAATGACATGAACATGACCGAATGTTAAGAGCGATTAGAAAAAAAAGTCACGAGAGCATTGTCTCGCTCGTGACTATTGATAGAAATCTCCCGATTCAAGTAACGTTGAGTATTTATACTTTCAAATATACACACACAACACTGGGATTTACAACACAATGACGGATGAGGTGATGGATGCTGAAATGAGTGAAATATGGGTATGGACGTGGTGACGATGATAGTGATGGCACTAATTACGATGGTGCGGTACTCCCGTATTTTCGCCAGACACGATAATCCGTCGCTAAGTACGTTTTCTACATGAGCATTCTAAATGATACACGCTTGACCTGTGCGAAAACTCTCTTTTGTACACACACGTCTCTTCTTATCCATATTATATTACGTTGATATAAGTGAGATTAACGTGGTACAAATGTTAATGATACATGAATGTAATATAATTATTCTAAAAGATTACGTGTCATAATCCAGGTTCTAAAATTACATTTATAATATTCCATTCCGTACTTCCTTATCTCGCTCGTAATTTAATCTTTGTGTAATTGATTATTCTACTCTACATTACGCTCGCTTAAAGTAGGTCTCTTTTTCCACTTCCGGTGTTAAAATGCCAAAGACATCGAGGTTTAATTTAGGCCGGTGAGAAGAAAATCCCGAGGGTAAAAGCGAAGAGAGGGTAGACTCTACTCGAACAACGGCAGTCCAAATAAGGATTTAACCAATTTCACTGAACTTTATAACTCCGACGTCAATTAGCGGCGATTATGACCGTGGAAACTTCTGCTCTCTTGGCCAGAGCTTCTCCCGACTAACGGACGCATTTAAGTAATGAGATGGCTGCCACTCAACTTTTAGGGTGCTACTCATCGCGACCTGTTCGCCTCTACCCGAAAGATCTTTTGCGGAAAGATTCCTCCGGGAACCCCCCTTCCCCCGCCCCCATCGGAATACGCTGGTCAAATCATCGCGAAGCATAATTGTCCATTTTCAACTCGATTACAACTTCCGGCATGTCGCTGCTCAACGATAACACCGCATGACTCGTTGAACATATTTGCCGGTC
This sequence comes from Tetramorium simillimum, assembly GCA_011636635.1. Classification (NCBI taxonomy): domain Eukaryota; kingdom Metazoa; phylum Arthropoda; class Insecta; order Hymenoptera; family Formicidae; genus Tetramorium; species Tetramorium simillimum. The sequence goes on from VBVQ01000938.1 coordinate 6,341, forward strand.
GATAAGATTGCTATCGCGAATCCCGGCAAAGTTTTAAGAATTAATGCGACATAGACGAAAATTTTACGGCGGTTTTACGAGGATATTTTCATCCGATTCGGAGGTGATTTTCATCGATTGTAAACCGAGGGTAAAACTTTAATTGCAGTTGCCGAAAATAGCAGATCACGATCAGCATTTGCAAAAGTTTGCTTTGCGTCGCAAGTTTGCTTGATTCTGAGATTCAAAAAGGATAAAAACTTTTCCTATCCTCGAACATTGCTCTACATGCTGGCCCTGATAGATGTCGCGTAATCCATACTGTGCAAAATTTGCAAAGTAACTCGTTCGCGGATTGGAAAGTTTCTTACCGCGCGTGGCTCAATTTGTAAGATATAAAAGAGTGAGATATTCCGCGAGCAACTCACCGATTTAATTCAAACTTTTCCGTCAATTATGAATTAATGTTGTTGGGTACTTAGTGCCTCGAGAAATCACAAACCTGTCCTGCGGTTTACGCAAAGAGTGACAAACTCTCCCTCTCTTACGCAAAACGACTTCGTCCTGGTAATAACTCGATCGTGGCTGTCACGCGAAACCCAAATTAGCACGAGTGTCGACGGGTTTCCGGTTCCGACTGGGGCGTGCACGGAGGGGAATTGCGGTGGACGACGAAATCACGAAGAACGAGCCATAAATTAAAGCCCGTCGTCGTGCCGCGCGCGCGATCGTTGATCCTGAAATTGGTTTTCGCCTCTCTAATTGGCACACACGCGGTACGTGCACGCGAATTTAATGAGAACGACTACCTTGTCTACTTCTATGTCTACTTCTGTCGAATAGCGGAACGCCACGTGAAACATCAAGACGCGTAAATTTGCGATCCTCCCATTCTCTCTACTATAATCTGATATTAAATTTGACAACATATAATTTTAACGTAACTGAAATGTTATGTAACTTTGCATGTATTCTTTTTTTGAGAATATACATATACACAAAATTTATATGCAGAAAAAACAATTTTTTAACGGTATCTTTCTAAATATTATTTTTATTTGACGTTACGTAAATTTGAGTTTTACGTTGCAAAACTGAATTATTTCACTAGTGCAACTGAACTGTAACAATATCTTAGCGAGGTAATGGTTGCCGATCGCGAAACGGATTTACGTCGATTTCTGGATTTACGGACCACAAAATCTCGCAATACACGTATCACCGTCTCGTAGCGAAGCAACAACCAACATTGGTCGACAGCGCAACACCGAGAACAGCCACTGACATCGAGTGCAACGGCGAAACACCGAATTAACGACGAACATCCGAGATACGCTGACGTAAAGAAAAAAAAACAAGATAAAGGAAGGAAGAGGAGAGCTATCCGCATAACGTTAAAAATATTATGACACAGTCATGGTCAGAGAGAAGAAATGTATATACGAACACCGAAAAACATCGTGTAAGACGTAGAACACCCAGAACAACGATCAAGGAGCTTAAAGTAACACGGAGCAAGGGTAAACTCGCGAAGCGACAGTCAATAATAGATCGATACCACTGTCATGCAATGATGACAATAACGTCGATTCCCCTTCAGCTCCCCTGGGTTCCGTCCGATATTGCGGCACGCCTAACGACTTTGACATCTAACATAAGTTTCTCCAAAAGATAAAGTGTCTGCACACACACGTTTTCTTTATTTTTACAAAACTTGTATCTAACACAAAAGTTTCCAGGAAGTCGGCAATATGATAAACGTTGCTTTCTTTAAAAAAAAAAAACAACTTCAGGAACTATTTGTGTTCTTGACAATGTATTTTACACTTACACACAGAGAAAAATGAGAAAAGGTATGAGATATTTGCCATTTCAACTACGTAGATTGTTCAAATTCATAAAAGTGAACATAATGTGAGAAATACACACAGCTGTACAATATATTATAATTCTTAATAACAATTTAAAGAATTAAACTTTTACATTATTTGACAAGAAGAGCGAATCGCTTACGATTAGTGTTGTAGATGATTTCACCTCGTAAAGTTTATATCCGTCCGGAAAATAAAATTAATAATCTTCTTCCAAGGGAAAGGGGGGGGGTGAGAGAATGGTGCACTGATAAATACGCGAAGTATTCGTCGTCACGTACGGAAAATAAACTTGATTAGAGATTCTCTTACTCTTCTCGTGTACACCGCTTACGATTTAATCGCGACGCATGGGAAAACGTCAGAACGCATCGACGAGACGAAAAGATCAGGCGGAATGAAAATGGGAGCGGATGAGACGAGCGAGAGGGCGGCGGACATAGCGGTCGGAGCAGAGGGTTGAGGCCGGATAAAACGGAGGCGGGGGTAGCGCTGTCGCGGTAAACTTTCCATTATCCTGCAATGTAACAACGGATCGCCGGCGGGCGTAGCGGCAAAGTAATTAAAACTTTCGTTTTATTTGCATTATCTCATTGCGAGGCGTCGTATATTCTAATAATGGCGAGTTGTTAATTGCAATTAGGCGCTGGCTCGCTCAACCCTCTTCTAACCCCGGACTTGCCTGGTCGACTTTTTCCTCGCCTTCGGCTCTCCTTCGGTACCCTTTCCGCAAAAGATATAGCGACTGACTAGTCCGCACCGATATGTTTGATAGACGAGACTCGCTGTCTCTTTAACCGATCGCGTTCTTCTGTTTGGAGACCGGTGGTTTTTAATTAATCGCATTTTCGTGTAATTTCGTGTGACTGTGGAGACTGATATTACCGAAACTATCGAATTGAAACATTCATCTTTGAAACCACGATCTACTTTCGACAAAAAAGAAGCCTAGAAAATATTCGCGATGTTCGAAATGAGAAAAGTACGAAATGGCGTACAGAACTTTGACATTTTTAGACAATTATCGGACAATTATTGCATCAAAAATGACGAATACGAAAAACAAAACGGAACACAAGGCGTACTAAATTGATTTACACAGCTATCTCCCGCTCGTCGCTTTTTCTCGCATAATCGAGCCCCGCGACGCTTTATTTTGCGAGATGTGCAAATACGCGGCACGGTCGGCTGCGGTGGCAGCGGCGTCGGGAGAAGTCGAAACTCCGGCTTTGCACCTCGTTGGGCGCCGACGATGGATAATTCGTGTCTGGACGTGTGTACGGGACGTGGGTCTACCATCTCAGGTCTACAGACGTTTGTGTTTACAGTCAACAGTTAGACGTTGATGAGCGTGTTGTACTTACCTTCCCTCTGCGTGGGTGCCACCGCGGTCATCGGCTGAGGAATAGCCTGAGGAAACTGGCCGTAGACGGCGGGGTAAGCTGCGACAATAACAAATAACAAGTACATCATGATCTGTCCACATCTAGATCTGTGCGTGCCATTGCCTATCCGTCCCCCACATAAACTCCCCCGCCCTACCCTCTTTTTCGTCCTTTTCCTAGTCGGTACCAGCGACATCCGCTGTCGGCCGTCGACAGTAAGAGCCAGCGACAGCTCGAAACCGGCGGCAAAACCGCCGAACGAATATAGGCGTCGTAATTCAATGCAGCGATAGCGCATACATAATGGACGATGACAGTAATAAAAGCCGAACAGTCCAATAAACGTCAACAGATTCAACAGAAATTGCGTTGCCGTCGCTAGACAGATTACAACGGCCGTAATTTATGACCGTGCGTTTCAGAAGCGTCGGGACATGTAAATCGGACGCGGCCATTTATTCTTCCGACTTGCCGAAGATCCATCGCGAGATAGGGGGGAACGGGGGAGAAAGGTCAAAGCGTCAACATTAAGAGGATATTAAACGTACAGAACGCGAGTGACATTTCTACGCTATTTCTGCGAGACCATGAGATGCAATTCGAATTATGCGAGTTATTCCAGAAATTATCCTCGATATTAATGACAGATTCTACATCCGCTGCGGAATTGCGAGCCTCTCGAAAATTGAGCTCCTCGAATTTTAATTTAAATAACATTTACCCAATTCAGTCAAATGTTATTTATTCAGAAATATTAGTTTTACAAGCTCGGCCATCAAGGCGAGCGTTCAAAGTAGAAATATAACAAATGCTGATCTCCAGCGAAATTTTCCCTGCAGATCTGTTATTTCTGGGAGATCCCGCATAATCTCATCGTTAACGCGAAATATGGAAATCGCCCTTCTAGCCGAGTGGCCTGTTTGCCCTGTCGGTGTAAAAGCGAGCGGGAAGCGACTCGCGGATACGGAAAGCTCGTCTCGCACAGGCGTTTCCGGGCCCGGCATTCATCACGGCGCGTTCCTGCCGACACAAGGATATTCGTCTCTCAACGTTCTCATCGTACCCGCGCGACTTTCAACACGATACTTTTGTACGCGAAAACCATCGCGGCCTGCAGCGCTGCATCCGCGGTTGCGTCATTAGCCGACACGAGATATCTCTTCAAAGCCGATTCTTGAAACGACGCGCCTCATTAAAATGGGATACGAAACGCCTGCTTAACGCGATGATGTAACAAAAGTCCGCGTGACTGCAGTCAACGGAATATCCCGTTGCAATTTTGCAAAATTAAATATTTAAGCAATCGAAAAAAAGGAAACGTTCCCGCGAGACAAGCAGCGTTAAAAGGAAGACTTCGTAGAAACGGATGTACGATTCGCGTGAAACGAGGTTCTGAAATTGGAGAGAGACATCATTGTAATAGCGTTTGCTTAATATCATATTACAACGAATCGACGGAAGATCTCATTATAACGAGCTTTTCGTTACGGCGAAATTTTATAACGTCTCGTATTAATGTTGACGCGTCAAAACATTAACGATCGTTCGACGTATAATGAGATTCTAAGATAACAAAATTTTATTTAAAAGTTTGATCAAACCTACCGTAATATGATATTTCGCGAAATTGGAGGGCGGAGGGAGGGGGGAGAAAAAACGGCCGTAGAATGAATAGGTATCAATATCACTTCTGATCAACGGAAATTGAAATATTTCACATTAAACAGAAGTGCCGGTTATATTTTAATTCGCGCAATGCGATCGTACGTTTGATGACAATTGGTTAGTCTGTAAATTTGGATCCCGCTATAAACGCGCGGGCCCCGGCATTATACCGCTCGCTACACGCGACGAGGCAGAAAGCAAGTACGTCGTTATTAATTATAGCTTGATAAATATTTAAAATGCTCGTGATTGATACCTGTTTGTGACGGATAGGCGGAGCGTGCGCGCGAGTTACGCTCTCAGATCGGCAGAGGCGAATTTTCGCCCCGGAATTAATTATTTCCGTGCAAACATCGCTTTAATATATTCCGATTGACGTTACCCGAGGCCCCCGCCCCCCCCCTCCCCCCATGTGAATCCACGACAGTGGACCGCGTCCGTCTCTGACCGCGGATTACGAAGCACGGCGTAGAGAAAAAGAAAGAGGAAGAGAGAAAGAAAGGGAAAATATGAAATATAAATAAAACATATTCTTACCGGCGGCAAGTGCAATAAAAATGCGGGGAGATCAAGAGGGATGCCCGAGGAATACGAAATGGGGTCTCTTCCTTCCCCGGGATCCCCCGGCTCGTTCCTTTTCGCTCGGACCCGTCCTTTCCGTCGTCTCTCCTTCGTCCTTTCTATCGTTCCCCCCTCGCCCCCCTTCGTCCCTTCCGCCGTTCCCGCTACCGCGCCCATATTCGTAGCTGCACGACCGTGAAGCCGCGGAGCAGCGGTGATTGCCGGACAGAAGCTGAAATATGCCCTTATTTCGGGACGGGCCGCTTCCCTGTATTTACGATGGCACAATGGGCCCATCTCTCATCCGCGGCGCGGCTCCCGTGCCGACGTTTCATCCCCCGTCGCTCGCCGCCGCGCCCTTCGCGCTGTTCTTTCGGGGACACTTTTCGTAATGCGCATAATTTGTCCTCGCTATAGCGCCAGCTTAAATTTGTGGAAGAAATCCGTCACAGTCGGCGCGGACAACAAAACTGCCGTCATATCAAGAAAACTTGCCGCGCAAGTTCTAATTTTTAATGTTAAATTGTTTTAACGCTCTAAAGTAGCCTTTATTATAACATTCGTTATGTGCCGAAGATAGATACTTTTTATTCGAGAAGTAATTGCCTGAAAAATTATTGCATCGATCAATAACGAATATAAAATCTGAAAATTCCACGTATTCAGCGTATTACTTTTTTTTTGCGAAAAATAATTTCTTAGTCTCACATTAGGTTTAGTATTGTTTTCGTCCTCCACGCTAAAATCTCCGAAGCTTCTCCGAATACTTTGAATCTCTCGGTAAGAATCACGAAAATAAATCCGTTTTTTGAGAAGCGTGTTGTCGAAGTACGCGTTTTCTGTCGCGATGACGCTGCATCCGCCGACACGGACGCGTGTAATCGCGGAGGGAACGTCCTGGGGATACGGCAAACAAGACAATAAACCGAATAAACGGCTGTCCGAACTTAATTAAGGAGTGGCTGGTGCAGCCACGCGAATCGCGCCGTCATTTCTTCGCCGAGCTTTATCGGCGAGTGCTTATCTATCAGCGACGCGATAAGATAAGAAGAGCTGCCCGAAGGGAGTTAGGATAGTCATCTCTTGGACGAACACCAAACTTCTGCAATCCCACGTTTTCCGCGGGGGTGAACGAATCGCGTGTAGCGATGGGGAGAAACGAGAAACTGATATCCCTCATCCGATCAGAACTTGTATACTTTGTACCATTATTATAAAGGTAGATCCGTTGCGCTTCCATAATTCCATTACAGTCTCGTCTCTATAAATAATATCTTTGAGTATACAAATATATTTTTCTATAAACTTTTTTAATATAACTGATTGACAGAAATTTATTACACCGACTTGAGATTTGTGTATCAGTACGCTAAAAAAAATTCTGGTTAAAAACGGATGAATCAGAAAAATCTTTTAGGGTTGATCAAATTCTCTGGTTATTATAATTGGAATTCTGGTTATTATAAGTCATAAAGTACACTGAAAAAAAATTATGGTTAAAAATGGACGAATCAGAAAAATGTTGTAGGATTGATCAAACATTCTGGTTATTATAATAAGAATTCTGATTATTATAAGTTATAAAGTATTGAGTTTCATTATAATAACCAGAATATTTGATCAATCCTACAAGATTTTCTGATTCGTTCGTTTTTAACCAGAATTTTTTTCAGTGTAAGATTTTTCTTGATGATATCGCAATATAATATGGATAGATATATGTGGCACGAGTGTGTTTTTTTTTTGTTGTATCTTGCGCGAGGGTATCGAGCCCATCGCTAGCCATATGCGACCGCCTCGTCCACTCCTAGAGTAGTAACTCTTCCACTTTCCCTACTTCGCTCGTACTCTAGCTGTTTCTCTGTCCACCCTCTGTCTGGCCCCGCCGAGACCCTCCGCCGAGAGCTCTCTCTTTCGCTATTTCTCTTTCTTCGTCTTCTTGCCTCGTCCACCGTATGAAACGGGTGAAAATAGACGCTAGGAGGGCGGCGGAGATGGAGGGTCAAATTGAGTACGCCTGTGTCCAGGAACAAGACCGAAACTAAAATAAAAGAATCATGCTGGCTGGGGCACGGCGACGACGAAACTGTCCGCTCGCGCGGGAACGGCGAGGATATTTTGTCCGAAGCGCCGAGGACGCGATTCCGCAGACTCGAATCATCCAAAGGTGGCTTCAAAAGTTCTGACATTTTTTTTATTACTCCGAGATTTTATTGCCCGCATAACCTACCGTGGTATTTGTCGAAAATTCGAACAAATCTGTGAATGGGAATTATTTTCAGAAAAATTCTCTGGTTTCCAATTCTAAAAGATTCAGTTTTAAGCTAATCAATGTAATTTATTAATACAATAAATTCTTTAGCTTTTTAATTAGAATTGTAATAATAAACGTGTGATACGCTTTTATTTCTACATGTAGAGAAATATTTTCTTGGATAAAGTCAATGAACGATATTCAGCAAATATAATTCACGAATGAAAAATTTCTTTTGAAAAAATTAAAGGGGCTACATGTAACATTATCAGAAGACATCTCACATAAAAGTTAGGTTTGACGAACCGCGAAGGACAATAATTTTCCGACGAGGGCAAGCGAGGGACATCGATCAGATGTGATCACGGTGGAATTAGCCGTCCCTTGCAGGATTCTAGAATTCCTTCGCCCTCTTCCGCTTCTGTGCTATCGTCGCCGAGTCACCCTTCTCCCCGCCGCTTCTATCCCTTTGCTGAGACGTTCGAGACGATCAACAATCACCCTGTTACTGTCGGATATACAATAAACGATAGACGGGGCAAAGAAAAATAATTACTTAACAGAATCAGCAAATAGTATTATTTCTGGCGCGGATTTATACGCCACACAAAAGACACATTTCAATTTCCGTAATAACTTGAAATTGTCGTTTTGGTCATACTTTTCTTTACTGCTGCGGAATCATTTCTCTTCATCTCTTCGACGCAATTGGCTGTTATCTACTCCGCTCTGTATATATAAATTATTCCTTGTTATTCTTTTGTGTAAATCAATTTCGAACAAAAATATCTCGTTCAATTAAATTGGTATCTTATTTAAACTCAATGTTGTTTTGAGATCTATCTAACAGCATTTTCGAGAGTCGGTAACAAATGTCTAGTTGATGCCGTATTAAGGTATCTTTTACAGGCGAAAATAGAACACCCGTCGTCCCAATATTCGCAATTAATATAAATATATTCCAACTGTCGCTTTGAGGTAACAAATTCTCAGACGCTCAGGTCCAAACACACGTCTCCGGCCTCGGATGCTTCCGTCTACATCGAACGCGTGTAACATCCGTCACTCGCGGGGCGAACGTGAAAATAGAAAGGGTCCCGTCTTGCGGGGATGCGTCTCCGTCGGCATGAAATATGGATAGCCCGTGCACGTCTCTCTCTCTCTTTTTCTCTTTCTCTCTTTCTCTCGGCTTGGCTCGGCGCCACAAAAGAAAGCGTCACGGCAAATTAATCGGGCGACGACGAGCACGCGAGATGTGTGATTTAATAAAAAAGCCGCCCCCTCGCGCACGCAGGGAGTGAATGATGCGGACGCGGCGATACGATGCGACCCCCGCGGCGTAATAAGTTTAGTTTCTACGACGAAAAGGCCATAAAACGCGGCGCACGGCGCAGCGTGAGGCCTTGTTTCGCGACACTCGAATTTCAGAGATCAGCGAGAAGCGCGGTATCATTTCGTGGGGTAAGGATGTCAAAACATGCCGTTCATAGATGTTGCGACTTAACGCGAAGCAATAAAATGTCGCGAACTGCGGTTAAGTGGAGCAACGAATATCCTTTCCTTCAGAATTGTAGGCAATAACTAAATTGACATTCCCTACTGCAGCAATATTAACAACCGCAGCGAAAAACTGATATAAGTATATTAAGGATTGTAATTGGAAACAGAAAATACGATCGCCTCTTACGTAAAGTCAGGCAAACTTGCGGACTTTTTGTCGGGCGTTGGTAGTATCCCATTCCGGTCGTTACGCTATCCTCCTCTCTGATATACGTTCGCACTGTCGCGAACGTACGTACGGCGTATGCGTGTGCCAACACTAACGAGAAATAAAAGCGCGACGAAAAGGCACACTTTCTCGCTCGCTTCGTGTGTCATATCAACACGCGATCGTCGCTCGCCCGTTCACGTGCCGGCCGCTGTTAATTTTTTACACTTTCTCCTTTTGCTTTTACTGAAATTCGCGACACTATCATTAGCCGCTTGTTATCGATAGTTAACGCAAGTCAACAATCATGAAATATATCCTGGGACTTTGTATTAGGCATTTTTATTTCTCATTTTTATTGTCGCCGTATTTTTGTAATATGACATATCTGTTTTTCATTAAATCATTTTTAGTGAAAACAGAAAATATATTCGCAGTACACACAGAAAAATATTCATTCTACAGACGAGAAAAGCAATTACTTATTTTAGTTTGTTTACGTAATAGTTTTCGTCAGCTAATAATATTTTCTGAATTATAGTTTAAGATATACTCATTACAAGTCCAGAATACGTTTTAAGTAAATGTGATGCTTACGATGACTTTATGATAGATTTGCGGATATATAAATCTTCACTTTAAATACTTAGAACAAGTATATTTACTCGTAGGTAGTATAGATTTTTCCGTGTATAGTACTCCATTAAATGCCAATAATTAACAAGTTCATATTTTCTTTTACATTTCTATAAATTCAACTTTTATATGCGAAATCCTTTTAATTGGACAGCAATAATTCGAAATATGCAATACGAAGACTTTCCGATGCAGATAAAAAGCGCCTCGAAGTGATCCATTCCTCAAAAGGCGACTCACGTATATAGAGAAAATCCCAGAAGTGGAAGTTATTAGGGTGTGATTTCATTTCCGAATTTCTCGCCGGGGATCGTTGCCGACTTTTTCCCTCGACTTCCCCTGCGTCCTTCCCTCGCCGGTAGGTTAAATGGCCGATGCAAAAAAGTCATAAAATAAGTTATAATTTGGCGCAGTCGGCGTCGCGTTGCTCAATGTCCTGTGTGATCACCGTGTTCTCACTTGAATGAACTTCGGCACCCCCTGCTTCCATGAGAGAATTGGGACTATTTCTATGACCTTTCCTCTCTTATTTTTCTTCTCTCTCTCTCTCTTTGCTCCCCCTCCCTTCTCTCTTTCACTTCTTGTCTCTCTTTCTCCCTCGTCGATCTGTCTCTTCCTTTCTTTCTGTAACATTGTCCTTTCGATGTACCTCGTTTAGGATGCCGCGTGTTACCATAGTTTGGCTAAGTTAGGGTTGCCTACATCGTTTCGAAAGTATTCTGTCGTCGACTACCGTCGCCTTTAAATTTAAGTGAGTACGATGAAAGACTAGAGGAATATATCATGAATTGAAAACTCCCAGTTCTGACTCACTTTATATTTTCATAGAAGTCCTAATCTAACACGTGTCCGTACAATATCAAAGCTGTAAAGTGCATTATAAGCGCTCTTTTCCGTTTTTACTAATAAGAACAACGTATTGGTTTTACACAGCAAACATAATCTCGCTCGAGAAAATTCTAGTTTTCTCTCTATGTTTCTGCGAGAAAATTGAAGCAATTCTATCTTCTCGGTCCATCTTCCGCTTCCTAAGATCGCTACGTTCTTGTCCCTTATGCCTTACTCAGAGCATCGAATGTTACACTCAAACGGAGTGGCAAAAAGACTACGGGATGCGCGAGCGGGTGTCCTATCCAATTCCAGATTAATTGCAGGATCGAGCGGGAGGTCAAGGGTCGGTAAGGACCGTCGTACTCCGAGAGAAGTTGAACGAGGGAATGGCGGGCGAAAAAAAGACATGCGAGAGAATGTTCCAACAACGGGAAAAAGTTGATGTGTTGCTATTACAACAATTTGGCTACCTAATGAAGCGCACGAGTAATCTAATTTTGTTCTTTTTGCGTGCAACAATATTTTCTACGCGCTACATTTCTGGGTTTTTAAAAAATTCCATTACTTAAAAGTGTAGAAGAGAGAGAGAGAGAGAAGAAAAAGGTCTTTATTAAACACATTAACAACATTAAAAATTTGAAGAACTTATATACTTATGTATAATTCTTGAAAAAAAGTTTTCTCTTGGTGATAAGATAATTGTAAAAAATTTTCTAAAGAAAATTATATATTTGCAATTACCGACTGGCATATGTGCTCAATATTGGATGAGTATTGGACAAGTCGATTAGTCATCCAATAAAATAGATAAGCTTAATTACCGTAATCGACATCTTGGTCGACTTCCACGCGGCGAGGGAGCCAAATGACGTTACGTATGGTGGATCGTAATGAATAGCGGGGGAAAAATGTCACAAGTCGTCTACGCCCTTGAACGCAACACACACATATGTATATACTTCACGATATACGGGGTCTTAGATTAAAGGTCGCCATGCGCTCGAGACCGTAACACTGACGTGCAAAATGAGCAGGGTGAAAGTTGAAAACGTCGGCCGCGGTCTAGAAAGAGAGATTTTTAAGATTTGGACAAAAAAAGCAAAGACTGTCGAATTCGAAATTTCGTGAAGCGCGAGTATATACCATCCTTGCAGATGTCCGACCGCGGAGAACATTGTGCCAACGGAAACGCTAAATTTCAGCGATTCGCCTTGTGGGAAGCGGAGCCGAGTACGTAGACACGGCAACAAAAGACCGCAAACTCGTTCACCTTTGTCGTCGCGTAATGGACACCTATAAGCACCGGAAAGGCGTAATAACTCGCGCATAGCCGTCTTATTATTCACGCTACGCGACGGCACATGTTATGCGTGCACGGTCCGCGATCGAACCGCAGCGGATGGATCGGAAGGGAGGAGCGAAGCCGAGAGTGCATAAGGTGCAGAATGATAGATATGCACTTTCAGCGACACGCATCGGCGACACGGATAACGGAACATTGGCCGAGCTGTCGCGCCACTTTTTATTGTACCCGATGGCGTCGGTATTTCGTAATAGTGGAAGCGCCTTTGTATCGGCTTCGACTCCACGTTTGACATATGTGACATTTCCTCCCTTCGTAGGGCAGTCTAGAAATTCTATCGCGCATCATACGAGAAGCGGCAAGATCCGTTACACTTCATCGAACGTTACAGAAGAGATACAACAAACGTGATTTTGAAAAAACTAAGGCACGAATAGAATTTTTGTGTTTTATAAAAAATTCCACAACTTTATGGATATGTGTGCTAAATTAACTTACGTTTGTATTTTTTATTTTTTTCGAATATAATAAAGCCAAGCATATTAACGTCCTACGCCATTCTAGTTCTACATTCTAACTGACTGTTTTTATCATAAATTGCATATACGCACGCCATCCGTGCCTAAGTCGCTACTCCCGTCGTTGAACGGAACCGAGCGTTGCAGTGACATTGCAGTAACGACTGATCCGGTAGTTACAAGCCAAACTGCCGATCGGAATTGGTAACAAGGCGACCGATGAGCGAAGGGAGGAAGGGAAGCTGGCGCAAGCGAGGGCGGGAGGGGCGGAGGCGCCCATAAATCTTGGCACAATCGAGGGTGTGGTCAAACGCAGTGTCGAATGACCGTGGTCTCGTCTACAAATCTATAAAGGCCCTCCAACCACCCTGTCCCCCTTCTACCACCCGCGAGACACACAAACACGCGCGCACGTGCGCCTGTCAATAGGAATGTGCGTGCCAGTATGCGTGCGCGGACGCTTTTCCACACCGTACGCGGACAAACGATCCTGCGGGACCACTGGTCAAACACACAGCACACCTCTCGTCGGCCCATAATATGTTCTCGTCACTAGCAACGCTGTTGCTGTTGCCGATGGCACCGTTGGCGACGTATTTTCCCCTTTCGCGGAAATCGCCGTTTTTCGGTGATTTATCGGTCCGGGCATGGCCGCACTCACTCGACCGGAAAGGAGCACGGGCAAGAAATTTCCTGCTTTTATGCATTAAATAAAAACAGGGGGAGTGGGAGATAGAAAGAGAGAGAGAGAGCTAGATTATGACCGCTACCGTGCGAATCGTGAATACCAGCCGCGATGAGTTTTCAACGGGGTGCGGTCGAACGTGGACAAAAGAATGGGAAGGGTTGCTGTCAGATAAATTTTACCGAAAGCATTAATACATTTCGTCACGTGGGAAAGAAATAGTCTATGCAAATGCGCATAAAAATACGTGTTCTATTTTTGTACGCTCGGCAGGTCTGTTCTTTGAGTTACAGTGGATGCACTTTGTCGGGAAATAAATATTGCGACATTCCGTGAAATATTTCCGCTGAACTCGTACGTAATTTTATTGTACTTTAATGATTCGGTCCTACTCGCTTCTCGTTAATTTCCGTCGCACTTAAACCTCTCGGTCCAGCATGACCGAGATACCGTGGCTCACCTCCTTCGTGGGAATAGATTGATATCGGGACTCGCTGGCTATTTCAATGGTTATTGGCATCATTTAATTTTCTGTCGACGCTCGCTAATCGTGGGTCTCTCCCTTCGAGGAAATAGCCGATCCATTTGTCAGCGGCACGCCGGAAGCAGGGAGGGATCCATCCGATGGATGAGCGCGCAAAGGATTTCCTGGATATTGCAACGAACCGTCCTGGGAGTATGACTCGGGACCAGAATAAACATTCCGGTGTAGAACGTTCATTTAGAAATTGGTTTCGGAGCGGAAGTGATAAGACTTAAAAGCGCATACATTCTGGAAGCCCCGGTATTGCTGCACGCGACTACTACGTTCAACGAAAAATAACTGTCTTTCGAATAACCACTCGATTTTAGTATTGGAAAAATGTTGCATTTTATACGATATGAATAATGATCTCAAGAAATTTCGAAGACGGTAGAGAGATTAACGTATCGCGTAGCGAAACATGTCGCAACTAGACGCGTAACAATTAATGTAATCCTCGCTGACAACACTACGTGTTCGCGGAATCCCAATGAGCGGCGGGAAGACGGTAGGTGCAACTAGACTAGGTGTGTGAGAAATATGAAATGCGACATGTAAAAAGGCGTAGCGCCCGCAACGTGCAATCAGACGAGCGAACGGCGGGAGACGCGTTTCAGCCTCTTCCCACTTTGTTTCTTTCCGCAAGGCCAGCCTGCGGTTCGTCTTCGGGCCTCTCCCACCTCTCTCACGTGTGAACGCGCGTATTTTCCGAAGGCCGCGTCACGCCACGATCGGGGGATAATAACAGGCGAAATTTCTACCGCCTCGCGATTCGCAGGAAGTCACTTCCTTCGCGGCGGCGTTCCTTGTCGACGAAGCGGCACTCGCTGTTTTCCAGGTGTCTCTTCCTGCCGTTGGCCGATGCGGCCGCGGTGAGAAATTTTCGCCGCGGGATCGCGCGTGCCAGCGGCACTCTTTCCGAGAACTCAGGAAACGGAACGACTAGTTTATTATACCGAAGCTATAATAAGCTGCGAAGAATTATCTTTCTCTCTCTCTTTCTAATAGATTGCCATTAATATATTATACTTGACATTTTTTTTAATCTCTTTTGTAAGATTATTTCAGAAATTGTTGATTGATATTAAAATTGAGAAAGGTCCAAGTATTCGGGAAAGCTAATTTAATCAGCGAGCAACTTTAGTGAAACATTTATGTAATTTCTTTATTTGGATATTTCTTTATACGTACACTGAAAAAAATTCTGGTTAAAAACGGACGAATCAGAAAAATCTTGTAGGATTGATCAAATATTCTAGTTATTATAAGTTATAAAGTGTTGAGTTCTATTGTAATAACCAGAATTTCTATTACAATAATCAGAATATTTGTTAATCAATCCTACAAGATTTTCTGATTCGTCCGTTTTTAACCAGAATTTTGTTTTTTTTTTTCAATGTAACCATATGGCTACGCCGCGCGTCTCGGAATGACACGGTTAACAATACTGCACATTACGAACGCTGTGTTATCGTTCCACGCTGAAATCGAGACCTCAGGCAGGATGACGACGCACCTCCGGGTGCGATACGAAAGAACGGTCTGTGTAACCGATCCGGCGCATTAAAGTGACAGAAATTGGCCGCGCCTGAGGTGTGCGCTGCCCAATGGACGTGGTGGGGCCCCCGTCATTTCCATATTGTAATGTCCCGTATCCTGTCGCCCGGGTACCGGCTGATATTATGCGCTAACAAACCATTTAGGCCAGGTGTTAAATTGTCTGTGACGCCCGAACGATCGCCCACTCGTTCTCTCTGTCGACGTTGCCCGTCGTCGTCGTTGCCGCCGTCGCTTAATACAAACGACGGGACCTCGTCGTCCGCCGTCATAATGCCACGAAAGGAGACGAGAGGACGATCGGAGAAACGGCGCGGACATGCGTGGAAAAGATCGAGTCTCGAACGAGCGTTAATGGCTGCAAATTGGCCAGAAAAACGGTCGGGACGTGAGCCTAATCGGTATGAGATAAAAAAAAGTCCCGACGAGCGATACAACCGTTTCCTGCTTACAACCGTACTGGAGAAAAAGAAAGAGCGACCGTGTTGCGCTCCGCGCCGCTTCTTTATTTCGAGTGGTCTCGCGACTGGTTATAATCGATTCGATCGACCAATTCGTCAGGTCATCCGTAGAAGGCGGGTGTGAAATTTAATCTCCCGCGCGTTCGCCGGTGTGTCGTGTGCGACCTGCTCTTTTCCTCCTCAGACCGGTGTTTATGGTAATGAAAAGATCGATGATAACTACACTCGGATAATAATTGATTTTCCCTTTTCCCCCTAGTTTTTCCTTTTCTCCTCGGTCGCTGGTACGCGAATTTCCGTATATTGCTCCAACGAATACCAATTTCCTCGGACGTTGGATTGAAAATTAACGCAAATTATCTTTCTCGCTTGGCAATTAACCTTCACGTTCTTAACGATACAACGAGCGTGTTTGAAAAATGTCAGAAAAGCATGGTGTACACAAAGTACGGAAATGATGGCTATTAAACTCTCAGCGAGGTTGACACTCGAAATAATTATGCCGTCGGCACTCGCGGCAAATGAACGAGTTCTGGGTACAGAATATATCCCTCGGTATATGCTGTAATCAAGCTGCAGCTTCGAAAAGCGAGATAGCGGGGGCGAGTAGACAGGCTAAATTGGCGGTTGACATTATGCTGCGCGTAATCATCCTAGATTGGCCGGAAAAGAGCGAGCAGCTCGATGTGACGAAATGCATTTCGTGATTCCCGAGAGAGGTACTCTCCTTCGATCATCTTACGAAATCTGCCGGGATTAAAAATAAGTAAGATAAAATCTTATTGAAAGCGTTTTAAAACGATGATGCATTTTCTCAAATTTCTATAAATGAGCACGAATGTTCATGTGCGATTGCGTGATCGAAATCGACATGGCTCGTTTTACAAAAAAGGTGCAAGTAACAAAGGAGATTAGTATCTGAAAGACAAATAGACACGCGAGTCGAGGGAAGAAAAAAATGTTTGGAGCTCACCAACACGCTTCCGAACTGCTCCCTTTGCTATCCCATCTGTTCGGCCTGACTCCAATTATTTAAATGCCAACTCTAGCGATAATTCGTCCCATTACGAATGCGACGAGCGATGAGTTCGAGCGATTACGCGCCTACCATCGAATTCACCGGTATCGAGGCTTAATCTCGGTTGGGAAAGCGACAGACTGCACGTTTTCACGTTAACACGTCTGAGCGCTTGCCTTTTGTTTCCTGATAACTGAAATACGATAGTAAAAATAACAAGCTAAAATTAAGACATGATTTATGATAATAATTTTTCTAATAATAAATATATAACAGAATAACAATGAGAAGATTAAGAAATGAAATATAATTACAACTTTTACAATTGTATCCACATAAATTAATATTAATTCAGTGCTAATTTAATTTAGCTTCCGTGGCGTTAATTTTTTTTTTTGCTATTTATTTAATTCGAGCCTTGGTTTCCAAGGTGTTTTTTTTATTACCTCTATTGTACGCGTTCGAGAGGAACTCGGTCGCTATTCGCGTGGTTGGTCATAACGAGCGAGCCTACCTCGTAGCGATAATTTCTTCGTGGAGAACGCAAAACACCGTCAAATAAATGCGTGGCCCCACGCATTCGGATACACACGCGGAAAGGGGGAGAAAGCGTGACAGAAACACGGAGAGGTAGAGAAAACGGATGCAAGAGCGAGAAAAGGGAGAGGCAAGCAGGTAGAGATTGTAAAAGGGAGAGAGTAGGAGATACGCTCGCTCCTGTGTGGGCCTTAAACCAGGGCCTGGAGCGACTTAAGTGCGGTGGGGAGCCTTATCTCGCTTCGTTACTTCGTTTTAACGGCGGCGAATACTTGAAATATCGGCGCGCCGGCTTCCGTAATTCCGTATAGAAACGCCGCTTAATTCGGCCATTAGTATAACGTGGGTAATTCAAACGGACGGGAATACTCGGCCAGCGAGAAGTCCTCACCGAACGCTCACCTGCCGCATTTCCTCTTCGCGCGCGTCTCGCTTAATTCGCCTAATCGCGCCCGCTGTGTCCCGTCATAAAGCCGCCAGGATCCGGAACGACCGCGATTAACCCCTCGGGTGTGTTAGCGACATTAACGCCGTGCGCACAGGCAAGAAACCGTTTCCCTCTTAAGCGACAGGTCTACTCGACGGCTCGATAGCCTCCCCATCGGTGGGACTTGTCACTTTGACATTTATTTAATTACCTAATCTACACAGACATCGCGTTGCAAGTAAGCGTAGTACAACGTTATTACCGTGCCCGGTACAGTTTTTGTACATCACGTATGCTAAAAATAATACGAAAAAAAATATACAACACGCCGTCCTTGAGATAGGGTTATCATCGGATCACCGCAGGCCACTCCTTCTATCGAGCGCTATTCACTTTCACGGAGAAAACGGGCCGCGGTCCTTCAATCGGTAAAAGACACCCCGTCGACTCGAAAGTCAAATCGAGATGCTCGTTCTCTCCTCGTTGATCGGGGGGAGGTTCAATGATGGAGGAACCGGTTCGAGCACGAACGACGACGCCTTCTCCTTCGGGGACAGCGAATTTGCTCGTTGTCGTCGTCGTCGTCGTCGTCGTCGTCGTCGCGCTTTCGCAATATCGGGAATTGCATGAGGCACGCCAGCCACGGGGTGTACCAGAACGTTCGGAACCGACCATTACGAATCAATAAGCGAGGACGAGAATAGTGGGCCTTCCGTGGGACGTTTAATTTGCGACAAGATCGTGGGTGGGTTAACGACGGGCTGAAAACTACGAAAAGACGCCTCGAGAACGACGACGACGACGACGAGGGAAGTCTGGTCCCGTGGTACCAGCTGTCACGAGAGAAGACCGGTGAGCGGTGAATAGGCAGGGTAAAGAAGTCACGAGGACAACGCGAGACGTCGACAGAACAATTAGATCCTAAATGCGACGCGTTTGTTACTGTCTGTTCGAGAGATAGCCTATTTTTCATTTTTGCGATATTTCTTTGTGGAACGCCCTAAAATAAAATACCGAAAAAGATTACACAAATTTATTTTGCAGCGTCAAAGCACCGTTTTCAACCATTATTCGACAAATTCAGTTTTTAGACACTTTTATTCATTTATCGAACATATAATATTGATAATTTATAGTTATTCTTATAAAAGAAATTCTTCTTAATTTACCACATTTATCACTCGCCACAGAGATTTTGCTTATTGTTAGAATTTCGCTTTGCACCAAATTAAGTTGCTAAAATTTTGCAGCTTTTACAGTGCGATTGTGCTTTCCCGAGAAAAAGATTGGTCATTAACAAATTTTCACGACACGAGATCGTTCTTTCGTGCGGATAGCTCGCGGTACCGGCTGTCACGGTCCTCGGGATGGGACGAAGTAAAAAACGAATGGGCCGCGCGTGAAAAGAGCGCGGAAGGTACGAACAGGGTGGACGACAGGATAACAAGACGCTGACGGCCCAATTAGATCCTAAACGCGGCAATAATTTCCTACGTTATACCCGAACGCGTTAGGGGATGATATATTTCGTCTCTGAAGGTTTCGAAGAACGGCTGCTTGTAATTGCTCGAATAAACCTTTAATTTTCTTCCCTGATCGATGGCGTCCGCTATCACCATATCGAATCGGTTGCAAAGACGTATGGATCGATTACGTGTCAACCTGTGAAGTATCATGTGCCTGGTATCGATTAAATCGCGATCGATCAAGCGAGCTGCTTTTAACGATATAAAAAACGCGCTAAAAGCCGCGTGTTAAAACACGACTTTGCGGTCTTTGATATTTATTTATTTTAATAAAATAATGGACATACTATAAAGAGAAATTTGACAGTAATTATTTATACAATTAACTCTATATTAATATATAATCAGCTTTAAAATACTAATTCGTGTTATTGACAAGTTAAATGTGATTTCATACGTGCACCATGAATTATTATCATTGTGCACTAGTATATTCTTCGTAAATAGTTGCAAATAAGGTTTACATCAGCTACTAATAATTAATTCTGATTAATATACTCTATTTTGTGTTATGTATTTTACTCTTTGATCATATTGTATTAACTTTTTATGGAACTGACTATCAGTAAATATTCGTCAGCTAGATTGTTATGTTTCTTTCACGAAATTGCATTTTTATCCTATCAAAGGCTCAGTGCACTAGCTCGACGAAAAAAATATCTCGAGAGTCCGCTGCTTCGGAATTTGGCACTTAATGCAGGTAGTCTAGATTGCTCCGCAGTTGAGATTGTTACGTCTCTGCGGCGCACCTGCAGTCGGCTTTTGCGCGGCTTGCATACGCGAGTCGCATACCAGGACGACGACGACTTTATGGCCCGGGCCTTAAAGTCCGGGATTCGAGGTGAATTCTTCCGATCCGTGAGAAGGGCGAGCGAGAGAGGAGCGGGTGGCGCGAAGCAGGACGAGAAAGAGGCGGACGAAAAGGACGAGAGGAAGGTCCATCGGATTTTTCCATGGCATGTCGCCGGTTTCACACCCTAAGTGGCGCGGTGCCTCTGCCCGAGCACGACACTCACACATCCGGGCGCTCCGGGGCCCCGGCCGAGAGGGCCCGGCTCGAACGTGGCGATAGGACGCACACCACGATCGGTCGGCTGAATAAAAGATGAGATTCACACCGAGTCTTGTTCGCGGCTCTCTTTTGGTTTTTCTGTCGTTTCTGTGGCAGCACCGGCTGCCGACCGCGGTTCCTACACTCTCCGCTGCTACTACGCTTAATAAAATGTCTTCGGGATCGGAGCGCAAAAGCTCCCGGCATGGTCCTCGCGTCTCGGCCGATACCGCGGGACCGGTCTCCCGCATTCGAAGATCGACTTTGAGCAGCGCTTGTCTTCGATGCTTCTGTTCGATCGTATCCATTCGAGATGCGAGGGGATCCAATTTCACGAGAGATCGATCATTCCGTGCGAAAGTTAAATTCATGCACGGAAATGTGAATAAAACAAATATAGAAGTCATAAATACAAAGCTATTTCTGCATATAATTTTATATATTATTATTCCGTTAAATTAACTTTACGAACAAATATAATGATTCTATATGTTTTATACTTAAAAAAACTAATAATTACGAAAAAAAACCGATTGAATTAATACGTTACTGCAATATAAATTTTTTCAATATGAATGATTATTCACGTACTTTAATTAATTTAAATTCACGTAACTTTTATTATTCGTAATGATATCTTTGTGGCAATCGTGATAATTTTATATGTATTACAATCATTTTATACATATTTGACACAATTATTATATATATTATTATATATATTTAACACAAAAAGCATTTCAGACAAAGTATAAATTTCTTCTTCGTATGCATTCGGTTGTGTGCACCAATTTTTCCTGTTCGCGTGCAATCTTTGTCTGTTTTTCTACCGTCCTTTTGCCGCTATGCTTAATTAAGTAATTTCACAATCGACGTAAATATGGTCGCAAGTTTTTCTACAGCTTATTTTTTTTTTATTTTCGTCTTCAAGAACTTGGCCGTTCTTCCTTCCTATTGAAGACCGAAATGATCACGCCAACCTTCGGACCACCGACCGGTTTTGCCGCAAGTTAAGCTCTTAATGGATACACGCGGTTGTCTTCGATCGTAATTATCGAAGATCTGTCGATACTTTCGCTTTTCACATCTCTCTTCTAGACCTTCATTTAAATCACGAATTACAGTTGTTATCACCAAATGGAATGACAAAAATTAAGTTCAAACTTGAGCACTTTTAATTTGCGATTCAAGTTCGTACCAATTTCACTTCGATATTTCAATCAATCTGCCATGAACGTTCTATGCAATTTTTTTTAACGATACCGATTTTCATCGATAATATGTCATTAAAATCAGGAAGTTGTGTACGAACTCTTTTTGCTGTCGAATGACGGGAAAAGCTTTGAGCTTCTTAATCAAATTCAAAAGTTCTGCTTTGAAACGGCATAGAGGGCTGTTTGTAGTTCTCTGAAGTTGCTCATACCTGTTCCGTATCGAACGAAGACATTGACGGATTTGTACGTCCCCTTTAACGTCAGGCTCCAATCTTAATTGAAGTGAAACCGAGCGGACGCCCAGTTTTTCTGTATACCGCACTTTTCTTCAACGAGCTATCTATATGTGAGAATTTGAACCATTAAAATTGCTCGGGCCATTTTCGCTCGGCTGCCTTTCCGCGGGGATACGAAATGCGAAAAAAAGGACACGCGTATGTACGTAAGGCCGCGATTTATGATCGAACGCGTAAGAAGCGTTTTTCTCACCGATTTCTTGCGGCCGGGTATATACTTGACGAAGAAGTAGACGTGCGAGTTCTTTCATTCGTGTTCATCCACCCGATATCGATCTCACTCTGTTTTCAATATCTTTGTTTTTCTGCCACGCGGAACATCGAAAGGCTTCTCCAAACTCGTTGAGGTTCTACGGGTTCTGACAGGTTACTTCAGACCGGTTCTACTTCAACTTAAAGTGTAGACGGATCTCCGCCCATACACGAAGTCAAATATTTTCGTCGTGTCTCTATAAAGATGGACCGAGGGGTTTCGCGAAGATCCGTCGTTTGGGTATTCTCTTCCCAGATAATTGAGACAATAATTAACACCTTATAAATGCGATATACATTTTCTTTACAAAATATAATTTCGCAAATGGGCTTACATTAATTGCAAGGAGCTTATGACGCAAGTAATTATAATTTTATGTTAGTTAGCTGGTTAGTTAGTTAGTCACGCACTCTCCCCGTATTTTTCTTCTTGTATACCAACATGTAATTATCATTGAGTCCCTGTCAATAGTAGAAAAGACAGAGGGTAAGTTACCCGTATTAATGCCAGAAGTAAGCGACTCGACAGTCTTATCTCCTAACAAGTTTCAACTTAACGCAGGTATAATCATGTATGTGGGATGTTAAATTACTCTTGACTTTCTTGCGATGTTCAGTATCTAAAACTTCAATCGCACGATAAACAAGATAAACGAGCTGATGCATTATATGCCCCTATACTCTTAATATTTTTTAAGACGAAAAACTTTTTTTTAAGCATGATTTTAAAGTTGTAGTGCCTAAATTAAAATTGCGGCATATACGGCATCAGACAGTTATAAATTCGTTTTCAACTCTTTTTGCCGGTTTAAAAAGATTTATGTCATTGATAACTTCGATCTCTCTATCGGACCAAGTTTTTTAAATGCATTTGTTTTAATTATAACAATTACGAAAAAAAAGCACAATTTATTATCACTTCTTAATGAGAATTCTTGTGTTTCTTCTAATTAAATAAAAATTTCGATAAAATATCGGCATAATTTTCAGAGATTAGCCATTGAAAGTTGATGATAATAGTAGTCGCGAACTATTGACCTCGTGTGCTTATATTACAACGTGTGAGCTTCTTTGTACGCTCAGTCAGAGCCGGCACGTCGCTCTACCTCTATACGCGTGATACGTGTCGGTTGCGTGCGTTCTCGCGCCTGAGTGCGTATACGCAGACCGGCGGAGTGCCGTGAAATGTACAGCTGTTAACCCGCAGCTAAAAAGCATACTAAATAACCACCGTTAAAGGCCGCATAATGATTACTACGGGATGTGCGGAGCGTCGTTACTCGTGCTACATCCGACACGCATAGTCCATCCGAGAAATTGACAGCGCGCACCGCACCGCAGGTGAGTGCGCCTAATCTCGATCAATATCACGAGGCCGACCCAAACGCGATCGACGTTAACGAACACCGACGAGACTTCGCAATTGCACATCTCACCGCGAGGTGTAATTGCCCGGACGCGAACTATCCGTTCGTTTACCTGTGTAAAAAAAAAGAAAGAGAGAAAGAAAGAAAGAAAGAAAGTACTTCCTTCTATTCGTCGGTATAGATAATGTTCCGCTTCCATTTGCAATGCAAAGTGATTGCGAATTGCGCACGATGGAAGTGCATTTTGCGTTAGAAGGGGCGACGCTTCGCTGAGTAAGCCTCACGTACGAGCGAGAAATCACTCGCGAGTTCCTGTCTCCCGCGCGCATTTTCAGCTGCAACCGGCCGTGGTGGCAACTTCGATGCTTAGTTCAATGACACACGGGAAGCCCCTTAAAACTATTTGCGTGTCAACGATGCGACGATCGCCACGGATATATGCGGAAACAACGGACAACGTGCTATCTCGAAATACACGTTTTCCCCCGTTCTTCGTTAACCAGTTATCGGTTAGTCGGTTACAGGAACGAGGTCGAGTGAGAAGTTTCGATCGCCAATTCGATGAAATTGCCCGAAGCCAACGTGTCGGCTGGATTATCGGCTTCCTGCTCGCGAAATCTAAGAAAAATCGAACGTGCAATCGATTACGCGACATAGTCGATTATCTGTGCAGAAGATCGATGGCATACTTTCATAAATACGCCATGCGTTCACTCCCTTTTGCACATAACATTATTTATTTATTTGAGGTCTCTAAATTATATACATAGTTTTGCCGCTCTCGCGACAAAATTCCATCGCATCGTTTGCAAGTGCGAAGACACAATTTAATGGAGCGCATTAAAACGAGCTCTCCTATTAAACACACCTTCCTTACTTTAGGTTGTTGCCTCACGAGTGCAATCGTAAACGAATTGAAGATTTCCACGCGGGTTGTAAACCGATACAATTAAGCCGGCTAAGAAGGGTTGTAAAGGGTTGTAAAAGGCAATTAACGCGTGACGTGTGACTAGGATTATAAGTCACTCGGGCTGTTACAGCTGTCGCTGTAAAAACTGCGTCCCGGTGAGCACGATTGCCCTCTTCTTCGCCAGAACTCTTCAATTTTTATCGCGATCTACAGCGCGAGATAGCACAACTTTTATTAATTCTCTCTTTGTATAGAGTGTCTTTAATTTAGCTTTAACTGCGTCGTCCCAACGTGCGTTTTTATGTAGAGAGAAACGCGGTATAACGACGTCCAATGGCATTCGTGGATCTCGACACATTGTATTTTATAAGGCAAGGGGTGTCTCTGATGCGTCAGATAAGATCGACGGCGTTATTTAGAGGGTTTCTGTACAGTTACATCTTCGCACGAGGAATTATAATGATGTCGGATTCAACGTGCGTGTCTGACTCCGTGTCGTTCTGCGCCTACGAAATTTTAAATTTCGTTACGCTGTGAAAAATATAGAGTGGCACCGACTTCACTGCATAACAAACGATCGTATTAAAGCAATTATTTAACAACAGATGTATTTGAGATTTCTCACCGTGTTCGTATCGATAGAATTTTAAAAACATTGAAGAGGTGGCTTGCGACAATTTATAAATATGTATCGTTTTTGTAATCGATAATGCGAATCGACGATTACCGCGGAGATACCGCAACTAACGTAAGCCACGCGATCGTTCTGGAATAAAATTGTGAAAGGTTTAAAATGCAAAAACTACGCGGAAACTGTTCTTTGGACGATCACAAATCACTCAACGTCTGGCGTTAATCGCACATGTAGCACATGATATCATTGAGTAATTCCACCACGGAAGGACATCATTATCTGATACTGTCAGATAGATGAGTAATATTTACAAAGAAACAACGATGATTCCACAAGGAAATCTTTATAGGAAAGAATAATATTCATGAAGGCTAGATAATTAAATTACAAAATAGTTTCATTTTAGAGAATAAAAGACAGAGATAACTTTATATGTATACAATATTATCTTTCTCTCTGATCTCTTTCTCACTAATAAATTTGCACATTTATCACGTACTTAAGGAAACGCTATTTCGGAAATTGAGTTCTGTTGCTCGAAAATAAATTATCTTCGTGCAAAGAAAAGAGATCGTGTCACAAGTGTGTCCTCTGATGCAGTTTCGGATCTCCGTGATCGAAGAAGCGTAGGAAGAAGGGCACGAAGAAGCGACGCGAACAACCGCGAGAAGAGAGAGAGAGGGAAGAACCCGGGGAAGTTGACGAGACAGAGAACGTAACGGGGAATGTGCGCGCGGTCGCTCGCCTGGAATTAAGGCTCAGCAGGAATGAAGGATGGAGGAGAATGAGGATAGGAATGGTCCAACTGGGAAGGACGAGAGGTAAGCGGGGCACCGGTAGAGAATGCCAGAAGACGAGACGACCGTTCCCCGTTGATGGATGGAACCGTACATCCCCAATGGCGTCGATATCCATCGACGCGCTTTGTCCTCGTTATAACGACGACGTTCCTCGTCGCGAGCCGCAGCTCGCGACAGACGGAATCGTTTGTACCACCGATAACGCCGCCACTGACGCCCGGGTAGGAACGTCCAGTTTTTCACGACGAGACAAGTGTCGCCCGACACCATTGCCCCCTCGCGAAAACCACATTCACGAGTGCTACCTGCGCCAAAGGGATCTTCTGACTGTTGACGTGCTTCCAGAGACGAGAATGACTCGCGATGATATGTGCATCTCTCATAGTTGTATTACTCACAAGGAACATATTAGTCTAGCCTTACAGACACGAGAAACACAGTCATTAATTCGATATCATGAAACACCCCACCAACGAACGGCGGACGGTCTCATCAGCGCTGGCATTAAGACGGCAAGGCTTCAGATTATGATTACGTTACGATTGTCGGTTATTAGTTATTAAAGCGTATGGCGAGCGTTATGGCCGGCGGCTTCCAGGAAGCCTCTGCACCGAAAGTCTCGCTACAGTCCAATCGGGCCGCCTTTTGCGCCTTCGTCAAAGCTTAATAGAGTTTATTGTTTTACGACCCAATTATAGATTACTTTTACGAGGCGACTGCTCCGACCGCATATATAGACTAATCGTACGTTTCTAATGAATCTAACAAAAAAGCCTCACAAATTTCCTGCCGCGTTTTCCTTTCCCTCCGCATCCCCTCTTCCACCCTTTTATCACCATTAACTTCTTTCTCGATTCTTTCGCGCTACAAATTTTATCTTCCCTTCTTCGCGCCTGCTTTTCTGTTATTTCATCTGACATCTCTTTCTCTCCTCAATCCGCGACTCTCCTAATCCGCAGTTACACAAATTATTTTTTTTCTTTTTCGTCGCGCCTCTGTATCTCTGTCTGCATTCGTATCGGATTTCGCACACCAAATCATGCCGGTTATATTTATGAACTTATGTTTGCGACGGTGTGAAAATCTTAGCTGCTACCAGAGGATCTTTCGAGTCTCTTCGGAAGGGACGACGCGCTCGGTTTCGTCGCATCTGCTCCTGAAAGAAGCCGAGACGGCGCAGCGATGTTATCGGCGAAGGAGTTGAGGGAGAGAGAGAGAGATTTGGTAGTTTCACCACGTTTTCGGTTTTCGTGCGGTTGAAAGCAAAAGGAAAGGGGATCCTTATGCGACCGGTCATCTATTCGTCTCCTTCTCTCGGGACTGTCGTCGGGACGTGCACCGGAAACCTTGCACGGGGCACGGCGTTTTATCTCGAATGCATCTGACACCCGCGCCTTGTTCTCCACTTGCACGAGGCGTATCCACCAAAATGTGCGCGCATCTTGCACGTACACGCGTACGTCTCTCATCTTCTCTCTTCATGGCGGACAGGTCGGGGTCACGAGAACTGCTCTGGCCGGTTCTCTGGAAGACAAAGGTGTGACTGGCTTGCCGGAAATTGAAGTTTACCATGATATTATTCCAACTTAAAAACTGCGCGCGTAGTCTCTGACAAGATGAAATAAAAACCATAATGATACATAGAATTTATAAATTAAAATGCTTGTAATTTGACGATAGTATTGATCGAATATGTGCTCTTCAATATGCGCACACATTGCTTTAAAAGACTTGAAAGAATATAATTGTAGTTTATAAATAACGCTCTCAAACGCCAATTCCCTACGGAACAAGAAAATAAAGAAGGATAAAGAGATCGGTTGATTATGATGGTCAGCGGTGAATGTCGGTTTTATCAAGGGTGTTGAGAAGATAGACATCGCCAGGGAATACGGTAACCAGTGCGAGATCACCGCCACTAGGCGAGATAAGATCTTACCAGCAATACAGATCGTTTACCAGTAGATCGAAGATTGTTGCAGATACCTTTTACGTTGTCCCTTCGGTATCGTTCTGCGTAGATGCAATTAGATCCATCGGCAGTAGGCACGAACAAAAGAATCGAATGGTTTTGAGTCAAACCACACGAGAAAAGGGACAACTTCGGAAGACCGAGCTGACCCTCGCACGTGTAAATTTATCGTCGACAATTCGATATACCTATATAATATACTTAGAAATCTGGCAAGGACAAAACAGTTATATTCTCAAGAATTGTAAAAATAAGAATATCGTAAAAGAGTATATATGCATAAAGCGTAAACATTTATTATAAACGAATTGTCCAATATATCGATCATTCATTGTTTATGAATAATGCGGAGAAGCTGCATTATATTCACAAACAGATATATATATATATATATATATATATATATATATATATATAGATATATATTTACATCAGCAAAACCGCTCCCATTAAGTCGGCGCCCGGTTTCGCGCGCAGGAACAGGAAACGCAGCGCGTAAAATACCACCAAGTTGGTCCTCTTGCGCGCGTTTAATAGCAGAGATCGACGCGCGGACATGCAGCGGCGCGGCGATGTTCAAAGGAGCGGACATTCGCGAGCGAGACGAGATTGTCGAGAAGGGAAGACAAGCAAGAAGAAGAAGAAGAACAAAAGAAAAGAAGAGAAAGTTGGATGAGAGGGAGAGAGAGAGCGAGCGAGAAAAGGGGACAAAACGTGAGGAAAAGGCGTAAGCCAGAAGGTCCTTAGCCGGTACGGAGATCGGCCTTAATTAACTCCAAGTCGACGAGAAAGAGAGCTCGTTTGCGAGGGCCGATTGCCGACGGTCCACGAAGACGACGAAGACGACGACGACGACTTGGTCGATGACGAGGACGAGCACGAAGATGGAGAGACGAGGAGAAGATGGCTGGGAACCGGGAGAGCGGGGAGCAGGCTCTGAGTGGCCCCTGGGTGGCCAGAGATTCCAGTTTCTCGATAATTGGTCGAGCTGTTTCGACACCCAACCACACCGAGCCACGAGTATGAGGAATAAATCGAATACGCGCGCGCGAGCTTCTCTTATGGCCCTCTCTACCTACCTACGGTAGGGCTTTGGGTGTAAGGGCAAATGGCCGGGGGCAGATGCGCTCGTATGATACCGGAACGGACGACACACTCGGAACGATGCCTACCTACGACCGTTATAGCACCAGTCTGTTCAAAGGAGTGACACAATTAATTTAGGGCTAACACCGCCGTGAAGTTGCGGAATCCGTCTAGATCATCAGCTTTATCACGCAAGAGATACCAGCAGATGTCAAATAGACGGGGCTGAAAATAAATTTCGCCGTGGCTTAAATTTATCCACGTTCTAAAAACAACGAGTTATTTGTATCATATTATTTATCTTTAAATTATTTATCTTTTACTGTTATTCAGGAAAGAGCAATTTAATATAAAAAAATGGATAATAGTCTGCAAATTTAGAAAGAAAAAGAGATTGATAATCAGATTTGGGTCTTTTCGTTGACTTGACGATGTCATTGCATTCGTCACGAGGATTGCGTTCTGATCGAGCCGGCTAGTCGACAGAATCGCTCGATAGGGCGTCTCCAGCCGCTTTTAGGGGTGAATTGTTCGAGGGTGGCTCTTCTCAGTGCACCGGCAGCACAGCTGACTCATCTCCGTCTCGTATACTCGGAGCTGTATCGGTATCACCCCATGCGTTATCGCGTCTCAGCTACCCCACAGTCGCCCTCTCCTTCCGCAGCACGACCCTACCGTATGTCTGTAGCATCTAGCAGAAGCACGCAAAATTTCGTCCGTCCTTCCTTCGTCTTTCTGTTGAGCTTGTCGAGGGCGAGTAATGCGTATTCTACCCACCCCACGATTCAGAAGTGACCGTGTCATGTTTATTCGTTTGTGAAATTAGTGCTGGTTTTGTCATGTTTAGGTTGACCGTGCGGCAAGAAGGGTTCTTTCCGCTTCTTGAATAGTCTACAAAAAATCTCATATTCGATAATTCTCGTAAGCCTCGAAAATCGCTTGTAACGTATATACATATTTTATCATGCGTTCTGTTTTACTTAAAAAAATTGTTCCTTATTAAAAATGTGTATAGTTTTATCAAAAAATTGATGTGATAGTAATTCCAATATGGAATTTTATTTACATTTACAATTTATATTTAATTTTACGTATACTCTTTTTTAATTACTGAAATCGTGATTTCAATAAATTCGTTAAAACTGTACCGGCGTCGAGGTTCCAATGAAAGGGACGTTCCATCGGAGTCGGAGATCTTTTTTCTCATGTGTGGAGGTCTTGATAAATTTCACGGACCGATGTCATCCCCGTTGAGATCGGCGATCGTGCTGATGACGTGAGTCAATTGTCACGCGAGCCGTGGCTTAATCCAATCGACCGGCGACGCCCTTAATGCCGGATTTTGTCGGGCTCGCTTCTCTTTCTTTTCAACGTTTTCTTCGTTCTCGCTCTTGCTCTTAAACGCCGTCGAGCGTGCCGTCAAAAAGTGCGAAAGCTTAATTGGTAGAATTGGATCTTTCACTCGGCTGCTCGCAATCAGATGATCCCCGCAGTTTAGATCGTCGAATCGACCATGCGGGGCGCGGCCCGACGTAACCGACGCCGACCAAGTGTCTCTCAGCCGTAACGGGCTTTCCAGCTTCTGGATTATATGGAAAGCAACTATAGATAACTTTATATGCGAAAGAAACTGGTCGATTGCACTCTGATCTCTCTTAAGATCTCAAGATTTTTACATCGTGCTCAGAAATCGACAAACGCTAAAGTTTTACTGCAGAAATGAAACGGTTTCTTGTAATAAAAAATGCTTCATAATTTGTTACTTTTACATAAACTGTCAAAATTAACAGCGTTAATTTTACACGACTGTAAAAGTGACAAGCACAAAAAAAATAAAAAATATGTCACATTTTGCATTAACATTAAAACTTACTATTGTCGCGTCGACCTGAATAACATGTTAACAATAACATTAGCGTTTATGAAATTTTTCATTGTTGTGCAAAGTAGATTTCACTTACAATTAGACTAGCGAAATTTTCAGTTGAGCATCCGAAACCGCGCGACGTTTTTGCGCCGCATGCATTTCCTCACACACTCGAGCAGAACCAGCCAGATCAGGCTATACAGGAGCTAACGATTACACGCGTTTTTGCTTCCGGTCAGGCAACTACTCGTAGGATGTTTCACTCGACTGTGCGTTATCTTCCCTTTCAAAAAACACCGAACACTAGCACGTGTAATCCATTCGTATTTCCGTTGGTCTCACAACTACTGGTTTTCTATTCATTAATCGAAATTTATAAGAGTTTAATTTTAATCATTTTATTTCTAATCTTTTTTTCATCTAATTATTATTTAATTTGTTAGTCACATAGAAAATATTACGATGCTTGAAGATATTCTATAAGCTACAATTACAATATTCAGACACTATTTAATTTTCTTCAGAGTTACGCGTTATACTGAAAAAAAGGTTTAACATCACAGATTGCAAAAAGCAAGTTTGATGAAACGCCATTTTTATCTCAAGGCATAGTCGCTAATCGCAAGACGAGATTCAAGCCACTGCGATTCGTTTTAATTGCGGATCGATTTCGCAGGTCGCGAACGCCAACGACGAAATTCATTATCCCCCCGTTATCTCGGCTCATCTACGGGAAACATCGACGTTGTAAACACCATTTCTTAACTACTCGCATTAGGTGTTTCGACAGCGTACTCTTTTCCCGGCTTCCTGCAATTAAATAAGTGCGGAATCGCGCTTGTAACGAACGAAACCGCGATTTGCGGTTAAAATATAACAAAATCATTAACTCTCACGGTGAAATCGAACTGTAATCGATTTATCCGGAAATTTCTTACTTTAGAGAGAAGTAGTGACGAAAGAATTTGTGCCGGACAAATCCAACTAATAAAATTAACAACATCAAAAATCGTCGAAATTATTCTCTAAGTTATTTATATTAATAAATTATACTTTTGTTCGAAAATTTCACATTATCCTATTGACTTAAGGGCCGTCTAATCTGATCTCGATTGTATCGTAACTTAGATACATGACTGTATAATTCAGTTTAATTTCCGAACATATAATCGTATATTCAAGATTGAAATCCCCCTAGTTGACTTAATATCAGAGTAAAAAAATCTTTTCAAAGTGATGATATTTGTGTATGCGACGCGCGTGAGCGCGAGCATTTTGTAGCTCGTGAGCAAAAATTTTTCTTGCTCTTGACATTCGACTTGAGACGCGATCCTCTTAAGAGATATGATCAGTCTAAAAGTTCTGTCGATGCTCGGACGTTAGGAGAGAAGAGAAGGCGCGGAGCAGCTGTGTCAGTCTCACCTGTTGTTTCTCGCCCTAATTATGGCCTGGTACCCGGCTATAAAGTGACGATATATGTATAGATACACGTATACCCATACACTCGTAGTGGAGTGTACATATACTGTTGATGGACAAGATTTATCGACTCGTTTAGCTCTTTTCGCGGGACCACACAAGAAATTAGCCGAAATTAAAGAGACACTCCTTTAACATCGTTAGCACCTTCCTTTTTTCATTCCCATACTATTTTCTACGAATTTTAATGAATCCTTTTTTTTTAATCAACATTCTAAAGAATTTCTTGAAATTAATCTTGACATTTTAGTTCGTTATGCACATCTGACGTCATGCCATTCGTACAATTAAGCGGTTAGACCGATTTACAAAAGTAATGACTCTACGTCTGTTAAATCCGTACTTTATGACCGGCCATCGATTCGGCATTTATTTTCGAGCATTTTGGATTTATACGCGCTTCGAGTCGTGACATTTCTTATATTTCCAGTTCCAATTACAGAGCCAAGAGTTTTGCAAGGTGCAATGTGTCATTAACGACTGTCGTAAGACGGATATACGTGATTATCTGTGCATTAAAATGCAGTAGTGACAGTGGATAATTCATTGCTTATCGTCTTTTTTTTTTCCAACGTGAAACGTTAAAGGTAGCGCTTTATTATGTATACGCGATCGACAAAAACAAGGAGGGAATAAAATGTCCATCGAGTCAAAGTGTGATGTAGAGCCTCGTGTTGGCGAACAACATTGTAGCTCATCCATCGATTAGTATCTCACTTTCGTACCGAGAAAACGATGCGGTAGGCATCTTATCCGTAACCGATCTTTACACACAGCGCTTAGCGAATAACTACGTATCATCAAAGTGCAGCGATTCTAATTATATTCCTAAAACTCTTTATCTCCGCTTCTATTATCTGCTGACGCATTGGTAATGACACACTTTGCAACATGTGCGCTAATAAATGCGACTGCTTACAGATAATGTATTCGAGCATCGATTCATCGTTATAACTCGGATCCCGCGTTTCTTACGCGTATCAATTACATAAAAGCACGTTGCTGAAACTTTTTTCTGACATTGAGAGAAAAAAATATTCTCTCGAGAGAATAAAGTTATGCCAAGTCTGAGATAAGTCGCAATTCTACAAATTTTTTTTTAATTAAGTTATAAATGCCAATAATGTATCGTGAGTAAGCGGTTTTTCCTTTTTTTGCGTTGAGCTATAAATGTTGCGTTGAGATGTATTAAATTGTTACACATAACCGCGATAAGAGACATATCGATATCCAGGTGTCTCCGTCGTCCAACCTTTTCGTCCAATTTATTCGCGATCCATCACGCGGCCGCACGAACGCGCATAATTACGACGGGAGGAGAGGGATGGGAGGGGACACGAGTTAAACGGTCGAGTTCATAACTCACCGCTTATCGTTTTTTCTCGCGGCAAAGCTAAACGAGCGGTTTCATTACACGGCCGAGACGATAAGGGAAGAAGAGACGATACACACTGACCTTGTCGTCGTTGTCGATGTTGTCGAATAAGTACCGAGGTGTCTGTTTGCTGTTCGATAACGCAGACGGCCGTATGCATACTCCGTCGGGCAACTCCTCGACGTCGCGCCGCGCGTTTTCAAGGCTCTCGCACCCGCATATCCTTCGGCAGAAATAAAGGATAAGAGCCTAATCGTTCGCGCGCCGCGCGAGACCGATGTCGCGCCTGTGTACTACCTGAATAAATACGTACCCGTACCGCATGCGTACTGCGAGCGTGGAGCTCTTAAAGATATTAATCGTGCATGTCGGTGCTTTGCATAATTTTGTAATGCATCCCGTCAACGGTCGATAACATCTTTCGCACGACGCGACGACGACGACGCGGCCGTGGCGTGGACGACTCGCCGCGGGAAAACGCACGTGGGCGTTTTGTATATGTGAAATCGTTTCCACGTAGCCCCGAACGACCGGCTTGTAAGTCTCTGCTGAAACTACCTCGCGTCGCGAGGTAATTTTCTAGATAAAGCGCGAAACCCCATCGCCGCAGGAATTTATGAATATCCCACAATTTCTCGACGATTAAGTGTCCCAAAAAGACGAAGAATGAATGGCATTCATATGAGAGATGAATAACGGATGCGATTTCGACGTTCGATTTCCGATATGCGATTATGCCGATACGATCGATACAAAACTTGCCGCGAAGGAAAACATCGTCGGCGAGTCAATTGACGATCTATTTCTCTAACGATGGCAGATGACCTCATCTCTGCCTGCCAATAGCCGGTCCGCTGAAAAACCAGCGTCGCCTTTCGCGGTTAGTATCCTTTTTCAGTCGACTCCTTAATTGCCCCGCTTCTAAAGATCAGTCCGCTTCCACGAGTCGCACGCGCGTCGCCGATAATAAAGTGCTCGCTGGAATAATAATCGGCCGCACAAAGGATCCATTATTCAGACGATGGAGAGAAAGAGAGAAGGAGAGGAGACAGTACACGGCACTGTCGATAATCGATGCCGCCATATTCAGTAAACAAGTTGTCCGGGTCGCGGGCGCTTGGCAAAAATTACCTCAACGGCGAATTTATTGCGGGGACACGTCCCGCCGCCGCGCCGTCGTGTGGGGTTCAGAGCGCGGGGGGACCCCTTCATCGGCGTGGACCCGCTGATGACGGCTCACGGCGGACTGGTCTTATTAGGCCCACGCGTGACTTCAACTTGGTTCAGCAAGTGAGCTCGCGCCGCTCTCGTGCGTGTCCTCAGGATTTTCTTCGTTCCCAAGATATCTCCTTACTTTGATTCTAATTGTCGAGAGAAAAAGATAATTGAAAAATCATTCTCAATCTACATAAATTTCTTTTTTTCTCACAACGATTGTTTCATACATGGAATTCTCGTTTAACGCTAATTCTCATTCAACGTTAAAAATGTCGAAGCTACGTTAGCTGTCGAATCGTCAGGGAAATTTAGGCGGTTCCGCGAATTAAGCCGTAAATAACACGTCATCGTAAAGTCTGTGTGTTTCCTAGACACCTCTGTGCCGTCTCCGTTCGCAACAAACTATCATCGCGTCGCGGGTTCATGTGATACCTCGCGTGGCTGACTAAAACACACCGTTCTCTACTCCGGTTGACGCGAGGCAAAGCATTCCCGGCGTCGCCTTCTATTTGCCCCGATAATTTAACGCAACGTCGGCTCTGCCGTCTGCGGTTCGAGCCGCGGAACATTCGCGTCCCATTTTACATTTTCGATTAGCCGAAACGCGACGCACCCTGTCCGCTCTCTTATTAACGCGTCTCTATATTCCTGCTAGTGCCGAACAGGTCTCTCTCTCTCTCTCTCTCTCTCTCTCTGTCTCTCTCTCTTATTCTCCACCGTCCACGCTCCTATTTTCTCTCTTCCTCATTCTACATCGCGGCTTTCTCTGTTTCGCCGGCTCGCTCTCACCGCCTCGCGTCGCCGACCAGAGCAATAAATTTTCGCGCGCCGACACCGAGCAATATTTCCTTGCCGTTTGTACGCGCCAGTTCCTCTTTTTGTCGAGAGGGGCTCCGTACACGCGGATAAACGCTCCGCGTATTACGGTTAAACGCCGCGAAAAAAAGGCGCACTCGGTACCATTTCAATTTGCGAAATGGTGCTGCGTTCGCCGTTGCCGTTGCCGCCGTTGTCACGAATTGAGGGCCTTCGCCACACGCAAATCTGCATAAGAACATAAGCACGCTGCGAGGTATCTCGACCAATAAAAGGGCTGAACATAAGTTATTGTATATTGTAACTCCAACTTACGTTGGAGGACTCATTTACTCGAGAGTTTACTCTGCTAATTGCAAATTATTGTTTGCATATTCACGATATCACGTTTTGCAAAATGAGAATTAAAAATTCATAAAAAATTGTTTATTAAGAAGATTAAATGGAAAATGTCGCGTGACAACCGACAAAGAACTTTGCTATTCGTAATTAGCCCGCACGTGTATGGAACAATTTTACTGTGCACCATGCAGGTACTATCAAGTATAAAATTTAATCACCACATTGAATTACGATCACCTTTTCCCCGGTGTTTTTCTACATCTGAAATGTGCTCTAATTATAAATGCAATGATGTCAGTATAGACAAGCTCACACATGTCAAAGAGAAAAAATTGCTTGTTATATATACGTATAAATTCATGTATTAATTAAGATAACAAGCGCACGAAGATAATAAATAGTTTTGTATGTAGTATATTATCTATTATAATAATATGATAATATTCTTAATATCAAATTTATTTAAGTACATCTCTCTTAAAATGTACGCATCGCACATGGAGATGTAACATGGCGGTTATATAGCTTGTAGCGCAAAAACGACGTCTCGCTGAGTGGATACCTGTTTCCTGTCTTCCGCCCAGAGAAAGTCTCGGCGAATTTTTTGGCGCTTAGCCCGACGAGAAAGATAAAAGAACGGGACGAAGAGGGAGGGGGGGTGAAAGAGGGAAAGAGAGGAACGGAGCCCAAGGAGGAATTAGCCGCGACGCGACGCGGTACGGAGCGGAGCGGAGCGGCGCCTTGCGCAGAGCGCCGTAAATCCTGTTACATCGTGCCGACGAGGCGAGGAGAGCGGCGCAGGTGTTGCCGAGGTATCCTCGTTATTTATTGATTTACTTAATTCGGCCAAAGAGGACCGTGGGCCCCTCGGCGTTTGAAGAGAGCCGGCTCATTTCGTGATTAAAAGACGTTACGGACGCCTCGGCGCAGCATGTGTGTGGCGGCGGGATTCTACCTCCCCCTTCGTATATTTTCGTGCTTAACGGCTCTCGCCTTTCTCGGTTTATTGCTATTAGACGATAAAAAGGAAGAGAGAGAAAGAGGCAGCGAGGGAGGAGGGAGGGGAAGAAAGGAGGGGGGGCTGTCTCTTA
>VBVQ01000939.1:0-43454 GCA_011636635.1 Tetramorium simillimum
TTTTTTTTTACATTTTTATCATAAAGTATGAATGTCTTGGCTGTCGAATATAATTTTTTCAAAAATTGTAACAAATTAAATCAAGTCAATTGATATGCATTGTATAATTTTCTTTCATAAAATTCTGGAAAAGTCAATTTATTAAAAATTCAATTTTATTCCATGATTTTACATTATTATTTTATGTATCTTGCATTTTAGATTATACACCGCATAAGTAATATGAAGATTTTAGTCATTAATTTAAATTGCTCCATATATATTTTATAATACACAGGTGAATAGAAGTAACGAGATGTATGTTTGGTTTAGATACAAATTTTTCGTTTACTCGGCATATTTCGACAACAGAGTTAGCGGCGCGGGTACGCCGGCTGGCAAAAGTCAGGGTGTAGTACGTGTGATTAGCGCTACTAAAACCAGAGGACCGGAGCGCGTCTGGTGTAGGCTCTGGTACCGACAGCAAAACGGCGCAAACGTCACTGCCTCGGTAACAGTAGCTGCCAAAGTTAAGGTATGCTTCCTTTAGAGAGAAACAATGTTGTTTCAAAATTTACCCAACTATCCCAAACTTGAAAGAACAATGTCGCAATGTTATGTCAATATTAATATTTCAGTTATCTTGGTATACCAGTTACTTTGATATTTATTGAAGATCTGGCTTGTTAACTTCGCAGAGAAATTTTTAAAGCAAAGGAACTCAGATACGATAATAATAAAGTGTTTTTAAGAAAAATATATATTTCTATACATAAATTGAAAGATAAAAATAGAATAATTTAAAATATTATAAAAGAGAAACTGTTTTTGAAAATGTTCAAGAAATTTTTAGACTCTTCAACATACTCTCATTCAATACTGTTTATCGAAAATATATTTAACAGGTTTTCAAAAATATTTTTTATTTTTAATTAATATAAATGATATGAGGGCTTTGTCATATATTGAAATAATTCGATGCGCGCACATCATTATTTTCAGGTGATCCGGGAGAATTGGAATCTTAAGTACAGTGCCTGCTTCGTGATATGTCCGTTGCCTAAAGAATCCCCGACGACGGATAAGGTGCCGGAGGCGGTCAGCGTCGTGGCGAGATTACGAGCGGTCCCGACGAATCGTATCCTCGTACAGAATCGTTTCGAGAGCAGGACGAACGACAGGGAGGCTTTGGCTGTTTGCGTCAAACCTTTGCATTATTATTACAATAGGGTACGTTATTATACAAGCACCATTATTAAATAATAGTTGACCTTTATACCCTGTAGACCCTGTAGACATGTGTATATAATTTACAGACCTGCGTGTCAAGCTTCTATTTGCTCACATTTGTCGCTTCTGAATTTCCTTTCCAATTATAATCTATGCAAATTTATTACTTACATTCGCGCTATATTTTGCAATCTAACAGAATAAAAGTATTCATACAAATATTTA
This sequence comes from Tetramorium simillimum, assembly GCA_011636635.1. NCBI lineage: Eukaryota > Metazoa > Arthropoda > Insecta > Hymenoptera > Formicidae > Tetramorium > Tetramorium simillimum. The sequence continues at coordinate 1,435 of VBVQ01000939.1, forward strand.
AAAAACTTTTATTTCGTAATTATTTATAAGTCAAAGATTAACTAAAATTTAAATAAATTTTAGTAAAAATTATATATATCTAAGTTTGAAAATAAAACCCGGAAATTATTTTTTACAATATCAGAAAAGCACTCAATTTTAAATATGCATATAAATTAGAGAAATGTTTGAATAATCATTTCACAATATTGTTTCACAGTATTCATATAAATTTCTGCAATCTACACATTTTTTAAATATTTTCTACTATATACATTACGTGTAGATAAACGTAATAAAATAATCATATGTGTACGATTCGAATGTAACTGTTCAAATTTAATTTAACGCTTAATATTTTTGATGTATTATCGTACTAGTATAAATAATAATTTAAATATTTCTCTGTTGTGCTTTTGGCCATATAATTGTGTATTTACGAGCGTAAAGTACATCTGGGTAAAAGCAGATTCATCAATCAATTTTATTTATTATCCTGTGAAAACTTTAATATTTCCGTAGAGAAATGAACGCATTACGAGTATATCTCATATTTTCACATATAAACCTATTTCATATTTATAGGTTTTGCAATTGGTGGAATTTATTGAGTTGCACAGACTCTTGGGCGCTACCCATGTCACTTTATATAACGATACTGTTGGCGCGGCGGCCGGCTGTGCACTAAAATATTACGAAAACAAGGATCTGGTTACGGTGCTACCATGGCATCATCTCGACATGATTTCCCAGCGGGAAATTCGCACGGAGGGTCTCTTCGCGGCGCTTAACGATTGCCTCTACCGATCTATGTACAAGTACGAGTACGTGGCGCTCGTAGATCTGGACGAGTATATTATACCGAGGCATAACGACACCATAATCGATCTGCTACGGTACGATACGTTTTTCGATCGTGATCTTAACATAAATCATACAATTAACATGTAACATATTTGGAAAAAATATTGATAAACTATGCATTAGAATTGCCAAATTTGTCAAATCAAATTTATTTTTAAATTAATAAATATATAAAAATAATTTCGTAAATTAACAATACGTAAAGTACTATAAATAATTATTTATTTCAAACTTGTTTTTATTTGCAGTAATCATTTCACGATCAGTAGAACTTTATGAATTATTATCATACTTTATTATCATGCTGCACTTAAGGAACTAAAAGAATTAATTTCTTTGGAAATAATTTGGTTTTATGGATTTGAATCTATTGCGAGTAAGCAATTAATTTTGTGATTCCTAGGTGGATGGGAAATCGAATCAACATCAAGTCTACGGGCGCGTTCTCTTTTCAAAATGCCTTTTTCTACCTACAATGGGCCGATGATCCGTTCGTGGTGACTAGCCGTACTCCCACCGAAGCCGGTTTGATCACTCTGAAGAAAACACGACGCAGGACCAAGTTGCACCCGCATAAGCAACGCTCGAAGTACATCTGTAAACCACAGGACGTGGTAGAGGCGGGCAATCACTTCGTCTGGGAATTTATTCCGGGCCATGGAACCCTGAACGTACCCTCCGATGCTGCCATCCTGCACCATTACCGTGTCTGCGAGTTCGGCGGTGACGACTGCATCAAGACACAGTCGACGGTCGACAGAACGGCCTATAAGTACAGAGAGCGGCTCGCCACGAATGTCGACAAGACATGGATGGAATTGCGTGCCGAGTGCTCACTTCCGGAGCTCGATCCGGTCCCGGCGTTGACACCGCGAATCAAAGCCAGCCCGCTTGGCAAGTCGGTCAGGTAGCGAAAAACCATCGTCGAGATCCTGTGGGACATTGGCAATTTTACCGGTACACCTAAAGTCGCGAGGACCTATTTCTACAACTACGGCGGTCCTTAGTTTTCTCAAATTGAGCTAAGCGAACTCCTGTTTCTTTTCATAAAACTCCCATCGCGTTTTTAAATTTGCAAAACAGGAGAATACGCTTACCAGCGAGATAATAGAGATTGTCGCGATAAAAAAAAAGAGAAAAAAAAAACAAGACGCGAATTAATCATATTTTTCTACGTGACGGATCCTTGAATGGTTAGCGAAATCTGGAGATCAACCTGCCAAGTTTATCGAGTTTGACGCTACATGGTGGTGCTTCTCTCTTACGGTTTTATACGGACTCTTCTATCTGTATCTTACAATTCTTTCGTTCGTGCAGCAAACGTGATCGGCTGCAACAAATTGTATTATCGTTAAGAAAGATTGTTACGGAAGGCCTAAATCGCGGGCTAAAAGAAAGCAGTTGGTGATAAACGAGCAACATTAGATATTATTCCTATTGTACCGTTATTTCGAGGGTGAACCTTTTTTTAGTACTTGTAAATCCACACAATGTATCTTATGCATATCCATAGAATCAATAATTAGCATAGTGATATATGTATAATATGTATTTAGGACTGTTAGAAATTAAATCTGCAGAGACAGCCTAGAATACCGTATGCTCCCAAAAAAATATTACTTCAGATGCAGTCTGTTGAAAATTTTGAAATCTAACTGTAAAAAAAAAAACAAAAATTTATTTAAATGAAAATATTAGTATATTTTCCTCAAAATGTCTTTTTCAAAATTTTATAAATTTAATTTGGAGTTTAAGTAAATTCGCTTATTTTTACTTGTATATCTTTTTATACATTCATACACAAAAGTATAAAAAGTAAATGGCTTTGTGATACTATAGATTATTATGCAATTCGTCCGCGTTTGCAATTGTCTCTAGTCAAAAAAATATAAAAAATGTGATATGAATTTTTTTTATAAAGATAAATAATTTTTAAAAAGATGTAAACATGAAAGATGTTAATTTTGCGTACAAAATTCTATAATTATTTCCTGAGATCTATCATTCTGCTAATTTATTATTTAAATAATAAATAAACATCGAAAATTTTCGTTGATATACACAAGCAAATAGATCAATGATGAGAGTGAGAGAAAAATCGCACAAGGGAATTTGATAGAAAAATAAAACGCAATTGTATGAAATATACGAGATGATGAAAGGATTTCTGACAACTAAATCGGTACTTAATACACCGAATGCTGTTGTGGCAGATAAACATAGCAAAGTATTTCTATTTATTTAATACAAAGAAATCATGTTTCTTACGCGCACACAAGTTTATGTATATATGTGTATACACGCATGTGTACGTACATGACACGTACATGATATGTAAAATAGACTTAAGATACATTCATGTGATCGGTGCTGAACTACAATCGATGATGTGTCGATACTGATTATGTTGACGAAATTAATAAATATGATAATAGGACAATATGTATTTTCAATTTTCTTGAATTTCCGTTGCATATCATTTAAAAACCACGTAATGCAATGTATCTTTGAATTTTATCTATTATTGTTGCAGTTATACGAAAAAGAAATATAGGAAGAGTAAAAGCGTGAATTAGTGTTTAAAAAAAAATGTTTCAATAAAGTGAATATTCAGAAACTGAATAAATAAGATTGAAATTAGGTGTACATAAATATTTGTAATTTTCTAAATTTAACGTATATAATTTTTTAATGTAGAATTTAATAAAATAACTAATAATTGTTTTTAAAACAGAGATGATGCAGGTATTCCATGTTTGCCAGTTACGAACTCCTCGGTAAAGAATGCCAGAAACAGGCCGCGGTTAAACCCCGTGAAAAGAGCCATTTTCCACATTTTCATCATTTTTTTTACTCTCTCACTTCTCTCATCTTCCATCACTCTCTCTCTCTCTCTCATTCATCCTTATTTCTTTCTTTTTTTAGAATTTCGTCGATTTTACAGAGATAAAGTTAAAAATAGGAAACAGGCTACGAGTAAAATACTTAAATTATTTGATGTCTTTTATGGGACAAGCTCTTTCTTAATTATATTTATACAAATACAATTTTCTCATTTATATGCGCATAAGATCGAAGATTTTTACGACTCAATCCATAAGAGTATTCAAGATATAATTTAAGATGTATATTAATTAGGCATTTATAAATAAATTAAATAGATAAAACATAAAACAAATAGATAAAACATAAGACAATGATAAATAACTGGCTCATTATCAGATTATTGATGCTTAGTAATTAAAACAATTACTTGAATTAGAAGTTTAAGAATGGAGTAATAAATTAGAAGTTTAAGAATGGAGTAATGATTATTGTTTATTTCTTTATTCAATATTAACATATAATTTAATATATAAAATTAATTTAATTAATCGACAGAGATTACATTACACTCATTAAAAATCATCATCCGAATGCCTTTCTATCTTACTGACAGATCGCTTTTCTTGAGCACCTTTAATATTATAGGTGCCTATGTCTGTCGCATCCACGGAATTCAAAAGATCTTCGTCGTCGTCATCATCAAGATCGCCGTCTATCAGTAAATCGCTATCGCTATCCAGTGAACCATCACTATTTGTTTCCTGAATCGTACCTCTTCGTCGTCCGGACATGCTACCATAAATGCGCCGCTGAGTATATTGCATCTTCGACGCTCTTCCAGTACCTGAAATATTTTTAATTTGTTATTCCAAAAAAGCGTGGAAAAACTTATTGTTTTATATATCTTTCTATTACACTTTTTTAAATCCTTTGATGATTTACAAGTGATTATCGAAATTATCAATATCGTATAATATGCGAGTTTTATTTTCTATTATAAAAATTGTTACTTGGTTTCACGCGTGTAGATTGACCAGATTTTTCTGCCGTTGTGGCCTCCGGATTTGTAAGGGGAGTAACTAGAGGCTCCTGAAGATTCGTGGCAAATATAGAATCGTTCCCTTCCATCATGCTTTCGAAGCTCGTATCCTCACCTCTCATTTGTTCCAATTGTTTCTTCGTCGCAGCTTGCCTGCAATTAAGATTAATAATATTGTAATATAATGTAATATTATATGATTTATTTGTACATTATTTGTGATTACGTATATTTTTTTAATTTTATTTTTATATCTTTATGTTGTTGATAAATACCGTCTTTCAAATCTCTCTTGTTCCACTTTAGCTGCGTCTTCGTACAAGTGTTCCAAGTACGCTAAATATCGGAATTTCTGTAAATAGTCATCATATAAAGCTCTAAACTCGACTTCGAGCTTCTCGAATTCCTCCATGAATGCTGGACGGACTTTCTTCAATGTGTGGAGTCTCTTTTGATTCCTATCGAGTTCCGTTTTCCGCCGCTCAATTCTCGCATCCAAGTTTTGTTCTGTATCCTTCAAAGATAAATTATATCCATTAATTAATAAAACTATTATCGCAATGAAACATTCTGAAGAAAGTCAAACGAGTAATTTAAATTTTTTAACGCACAAAGAACCATTTTATCAGACTTTACCTTGACATTATCGATCTGCTTCTTCGTTTCGCCGATCTCTTTACGCGTGCCCTCGATGACATCTTTTAGAGCAACTTCTATTTCCGAGGTATCAAATTGTCTCGCGATTTTCATGTTGCGAATCTCTCGAAGTTCCACTTCTCGGCCGAGCAAGTCGAAGAGGGTTGCCCCGTTAATAGTTAACTGGCTCGCCAACTGCCGAGTTGTTTTCAGCTCGTTAATTTTATCGGATATGTCGAAATTCACCGCGCTCTGATTACCGCCCGACTGATTCTGCTCGGTATTGCTGCTAATTTGCGCATCGTACAGCAGCGTGGCTATTTTCAACATCTCTTTCACCGCATAACCGTCGGCTTGATACAACTTCTTTGTGTTTAACTTTACATTTGTTTTCAATGCCTGGAACATAGCATAGAATTACAAGTGTTACCCGTTACAATTTATTAAAAACTCTTCCTAATTAATTATCTTTTAATACATTGTACATTGTAAAGTAAGCCAACTCTATCAGAAACAGATTTTACAGCGTCTGCTACAAATTTTGTAAAATTAAAGAATATGCCAATCTTTTAATTTTATTAAACAACTTAACAAAGCAGGTAAGAGATTTAATTTTTTTCTTTGTGTATTATTATACTACTTATTAAAATCATTTACCATAAATTCAGCGACGTTACGTATCAACGCCACACGCTGTTCCTCGGTATCGCGATCGCCATGTATATCAACGTCTGGATCGAATCGTTTCACCAGCCAAACCAGAATTTCCGCGACCAGGGGAAAATTCGGCACGCGAAAGTTTGCGATGGAAATCAGCCTCGGATAACCCAGCACCCTCATCATCTCCGTGAAATCTACACATTCGGGCAGAAAGAAGATAAATCACATTATATCACATTTTTTTCACTCTTACGTTCATTCTATATTAATAATAATTTTATATACGCACTGCGTAAATCACGATAGGACATTTTTGCGGCGAGAAGCTAAAACTTATTCACTGTAGTCGAATGTAGACCAGACAGGCTTCCATGCTTATGTTTTCTTATTCGCGGCATTGACGTTGCCATAGAAACCATTAGTAATCATGAATAAGAATGTGGGCAATCAATTTTTAATCATTGATGCATCATATTTATGCAAAACGAAAGTATTAACATAAGAAAAAACCTCAACAGTTTCTAAATTTCTTCTAAACCATTTTTTTCTATCTTCAACAAAAAGTTGCAATCTATTTCAATTGTATGAATCATACTTACATATTCAATAAATATAAAAGAATAGATTTCAAATTACGATTTTTCATGTATGCAATGTAAGAAAATAAATTATTCCTATATTTTATTCGTATATTAAAAATAATGTACGAATTAATCAGAATTCTTTATTCAAATTTGCTTTTCAAAGATTCTAATTCAATATTCGAGTGTTTTCATTACGTACATTCTGGATTATTTAAAAATTCATAATATAGTACATAAATTCTTTTTCTTTATTTCATTTATATAGCTCATTCTTATGTATAACTATACAATACTTGGCTCAGTAACTTAAATAATTAATTAAACAACTAAATTGATTTAGAACTCGGGCGCAGGAGGTCGTCTACTTTGTTTGAGTTGAGAATGAGCTCTCTTCTCATGTAGCCTTTCTCTTGCAGCTCTTAACAAATTTTTCCTTTTTTTCTCTTCTGATTCGGGCGATGGTTTTTGCGGCACCACCAAAGTGGCCCGTATCATCGCTCTTAGCTTTTCAAGAGCGTCCGCCAAATTCAAGTGCTGAGATCTCGTCAAATCTGACTTGATTATTAAGTAACCGTCTTTGTTTATCCTAGTTTTATGCTGAAACAAGTATTTCACGTTTGAAGCCATCGCAAACTTAATTTCACCGAAATTGTCGAACGAATTTCTTTAACTTTTGCTTATAATTTAATTTGATCAGTGCAGAATATTATTATCAAGTACTATTCTACTCACTTGTTCCGCCAACTTCGTCCGAATTTCCTCCGACAACCAGGTAGCAGTGGCCACCTGGAATCTCAAGTCCACTTTGGTATTCACGCAATTCACATTCTGCCCTCCCGGTCCGCTGCTACCGCTGTACGTTATCTGCACTTTGTCCAAGGGTATGTAACCACTGAACTTCGCTTTCGGATCCGGCACCTGATAAGTGAACGAGCAATAATCAGTCAGTCGACATCGAGGTTATGTTGTTCAAAACTATTAATTATTAATTATAAATAGTAGAAGCGACGCGTAGGCAGAATTAATTTTACTTTCTAGTATTTTTAAGTAGAATCAGTATATACTAACGAAGGTTGGAGTGTGCAATTTCAGTGTGCTGCCCGGATAGAAGTTCTCCAGGGACAAAGCACTTTTAAAGCTGGACGCTCGAAGATTATACGATGTGTTCTGGTTCTTAATGTTGCTCTGTAAAATTCTCAAACATTGTCTCGTAATGAGATTCATCTTGATCTCTATCCTTATTATTCTTCAATAGAAGTAACCAAGTAACTTGCGAAGATAACATAACCTCTTTCCGACAGCGGCAACGGCGGTCGACAGTTCGATTATCGATCGTGCGACGCGCTCTCGATGCGCGTCTCGAAATTCGAAATGCAAACAATATTGCCGCGAAATTTTTCCGCGTGGAAAAGAATTTTAAGAACTTTAAAAAGATTTCAAGAAACATTAAGATTTTTAATCGTCGAGTTTGTTAAGATTTGGAATCGTCTCGAGATAATATCATTTCTCAGACATTTCCTGAGCGAAAGGGCGACAGAAAATGATGTTCTTTCTCTCGGTTACGCACGTTTCGCTAAAACGTCCAGGGTTAAGTAATCGAACGATCGACCGCCGAGCTTTCGCGGTCGCGCGAAGACCTTTAACGGTCTCGTTGTTGTGCGTGCGCTTCAAGCATTGGCGCAACACAGGCGGTTTTGCAAGCGGCGGATTGCGGCACGAAGTGCATTCTGAAAATCATGGTAATAATCGACGCCGAGCCTCGCGATCCACCGCAAGGACACGGAACTCTGCGACGTGGCACTGCGCTGGGTTTTTTTTTCCTTCTCTCTTCTTTTCCCGGCGAAATACTGTGACGAGGCCACCTCGCTTCGCCTCTCGGGTTAACGCTCCGACGACGCGGCGAAAACCGTCAATGATTGTCACTTCGCGTTTTTTTTTTTGCGATATTAATCGGAGGAAGGTGAAATTGATCGGCATCGGATGAGCTCTTACGACGTCGCGTGTGGATGGGATATGATAAGTATTAATTTTTTAACGTGTAATGTCATCGTTATTAGCGAATATTATAGGAGATATGGTACATAATATATAATATATATATATAGTGGCTTTAATAAATCTTTGAATATACATTATGTTATATATTCTACAATTTATAATTTATAATTTATAATTTATTAAAAAGACTTATTATATTAAAGCCAGATTATCACATGCTTTGTTTTTCTTCTAATATCGATGACGTTAATGTATAGTATTTTACATTAGTATAATATAATATTATATTTTATAATATAAATTAGAAAATTGCAGTTGGAATCGAAATGGAGTATGCTTTAAGAATAATTTATATAAATTTATTTATATTTTATAATACTATTAGTATATATAAGAATTATTAATTTAATTACACAGTGTTATATAATATATTTTTATATTAATTTATATGACGTATATAAAAGCCGATATAATGAGAATTACATCACTACATTCTATTGAGAGTATTCAAATTTTCCTAATTTCCTTAAGAACACGTCATTTTCTTTCTTCGCTCGTTACTCATGGCTTACGGCGAGGCTCGAACTCGCCACGTAATCTTAATAAAATTTTACCCAGTCAAGAATCCCAGTTCCTCGTGACGTAACGCAATTAAATAACCCGCACTCGTTATTTACTCGTTATTTACTCGTTATTACGAAACGGCGTTACCGTTGCAGGACTGATTTGTGCACGCGCACGTGCGCGCGACTGCTTTGCGATTAGTTCAGCGGAACGCGCGCGCGCGCGCGCGCCCTACACGTGTTACACGTGCGAGGGTGTCTGCATACTTTTTTTTATATAAATATTTTTACATAATATATCGGATCTTAATTCCGCCGGTGACGTAACGCGATCGCATCGTCGCGTCGTATCCCATCCGCCTAAGATTTCCCGCGGGCCGTTAGATAACGGGACGGCCGTCGCGTTCGAACAACGGATGCACCGACGCGATCGCACGATCCTACGCGCGAGCTAGGAAGAGATGGATTAAGCGGATTGCACAATTTGTCGCGTGATCGTAGCCGAATGGAACGTGTGCTTTAACCGTATATGTATTATGGCTGCGAGCGAGTATCTATCAGAGATCTATGCAGATGCGCGATCCGCGAGCAGTTGTGCCGCGTTTACCCCGCTCAACCGTCGGCTGCTTTCCAGCAGAGGGAGAGAAACGGGAGATTTAGATGTAAAATCATATAATTTGTTCGATATTTATAATTTTATTATAATTTATTGTAAATTAGATTGTGTGTCCATCAAATTCACCCATTCTAATTTATATTTAACATCTCAATTTTTTAAAAATATATCTGTTGAAGCCTATTGAAGCGAAATTCCGAAGTCAAGTAATAAATTTAAGTACATTTTAAGAGGCAAATTTAAAACTGACTTCAAAGAGAGTTCCAAGATGTAAAATAGCATTTTAATTAACTCTCTAAAATATCGTGTAATTTTGAAATCACACCTGCAGTTTAAAATCTTTTTCTACTTTCTCGCTATAACTTAGCATTAGCTTACTTTGAGTTTTTTTTTTTATAAAAAGTTTAAAGATTGCAAATTAATTGTTAAAGCTTCATCCGAAGGTTAATGCTTGCTGCTTTCGCGATATATAATCTCTCTTTGGGCAAGAAGAAAAAAAAAATTGAGAGTTATAGAGAGTTATAGAGAGCCAAAATGAAATGCCGAGAAAATGATGTGATTGCTTTTGCGGAAGAGTTCTATGCAAAAATAGTAATGATTAACTTCTGGCGACTGGCTGTCATCTCTTTCGGCCGAGGTGTGCAGCTTAGATCCGGTTCCGCGAGCGGAACACGTGAGAGAGACGCCGCCTCCTCCTCGCCTGCATAATTAATTATGAAAATACCGGCAAAATGCCGGCGAAGCCGCGTCGGGCTGCGTTCTACCAGGAATACGCGCGCATCATACAGTTAATTAGAATAAGATACAACGAGATCATTAATTCATCCGGCATTCTCCCGCTGACAATGTATCGGGGAGAGGCTTAATCGCATGAGAGAGTGCCCGTCGCCGCTGATATGCCATCGTTAAACGCGGTTTTACCCGCCTGCTGACGCGAGTAACGTGACTGCTACCCGCTGTGGCAATAACGAGACTTGTTAATGTCCGCGGCGCGATTCGTAGGACTCCGTGTGTATCATCACGCTTTCCAGCGTGTATCCTTCGAATCTAATTAGTCGCGTTTTACGTCTCGAATTAAGACGCGGATGGGAGCTAAGGGAAGGTAATTCCGACGGTAGAGATTTTATGCGCGGTAGTTTGCACGGTAATTTTCGCAATATAAATCTTACCGCGATGAGAAGAACGAGAGAAATTACTACTAAGTAATGTGACGCGACACACGTATTTCCGATGATAATAATAACAATTAGAGACGCGCGAGTAAATTTTCGTCGAAATTTTATTACATGAAACGTTTAATATTTATTTTCCTCAAATTCCACAAGGTAGTTGTCTAACGTCTTTACGTTCTCAGACAACTGTTACATCCTTGGTTGATAAGATTCTTGGGATATAATTTACAACGCTTCTCCTCGTCGGTGACTTGATGTACGGCACAACCGTGGCCTCGCGAGCGTCGTAAGAAACGGATTTCGGAATTGAAGACGAGATAGCGCACGTAAAAACTATTCCACGACCCCTCTCTCTCTCTCTCTCTCTCTCTCTCTCCCTCTCTCGTTGTCGCAACGATACTTTCTCTTACAATGACGGAACGCATATATTTATAGAGAACTCGTACGCGGCATGTAAACGGGGAACCGCATAGCCGATAAACGTGCTGCGGCTGTTTGACATTTCTGCGACAAGTTTGCAGGAAGCAAATAAATTTGTAGTTCGGAAGTTTAGTTTGTATAGTAATAAGGTCGGGATGTCTAAAAGCTTTCAATATAATAGCTGCCTTCCGCATGAAAAATAGGAACTGCGCTCGAGCGCATGTATGCTAATTTAAAATATTCCGAGTTATTTTCATGTTATATAATTTTACACAGTATTATAATCATGCAATATTGTATTATATAATCATATAATATAATCACACTTATATAATTACATTTTTATCAAAGCCAGTTTATAATCTAATCATTTTTATGTTTTCATAATTTAGTATGATTACTTAACTTTTTCATCTTTTAATAATTCTCTTTGATAATAAATATATATATATATATATTATAAATACATTTGCTCTTTTCATTATTTTACTACATTGAAAATTTTATTTTTTTTTCGTTCGTAAAAAAACTAATTAATTTCTTAAATAATTGGCATGATGATAAACATGCAAATATGAGAGAATCGTCAAATATGTTCTACATCAGAAATCGCTCTCAGCTATCAAATATACGTGATAGAAACTTTCAAATTCTGCCTTGAAAATCTCGCAAAATTGAGATACGTTACACCAGCGAAAGCACCACACGACTCTTTTCACGACGTTATTCGCCGCAAAGAGTTTCATACATGTCCTGCGGTGCATAAGGTAATGTCGGGTCAAACGTGGGTTCAAATCATGACGAATATTCCCTTCGTGCGCCGATAAATATAAGTTATATCTTGACATTAAGGCGACTTTTGCCTCCGCGCATCCTCGCCGGTTTACTTGCGGTTTAAGCCACTTTCCTCAAATTACAGGCGGCGAACGATGATTAGGGGTTAACGCCGACGTGAGATAAAAAAGCGTTCGACTTGTACGAAAACAACGAGAGGCGTGGCGCGGCGGCATTCAATATGATAATTTTTCAAAAAATAAATCTGCGGCTTCTCCGAATCCAACGCGGATTTTGCATTTAGGCGCGCGCGCGGTCTTACGTAGCACAGTCACCGTCCTTTTGAGAAATGGGATGATTAAAATGGAATTGAAAGGAATTCCGAGAAGCCGAGTACTCATTCTACGAAATCCGGAATTGATCTTACGGATTTTTACGGCGCTGCGATAAATCTTCGTATACCTTCCTCGAATTTAGATTCAAGGTGGAGGGAGATGTAGAATCCGTCTTCGCGACGAGAGATCAAATTTGCAAATTTTTGTTTTGTCTTACAAACGAGTTTTATGATCGACTTTTTTAAAATTGTTGACAGTCCCTTGTAAGAATTCCGTGGCGCTGCGCTAAAAAGGGAACATCCGGATACTGTTTTTTTTTTAGAATGTGAAGGATAATCGTTACGTCGGTGGAATGCCCCGATATTATTCAAAGTTTCGAAGCAGCTCCGAATGCGTCATCGCTATATATTTGACGCATTGTTCAGAGCTAGATCCTGCAAGTGCCTCCGTATTATCTTGCAATCACGTGTGACGTGACTGTCAAGGTTCTTGGCATTATATTATAATATCGTCTGGTACGCGCGCGTAGACGTATGTAAAATATTATTTGTTCGAGAAGCGTACGGCGACTTAATTATGTTAAACCGCAAGGACACAGAAAAACATCATACTCTGATCCTACGCAAGATAAGATATCTACGATATTTTGACGCTATGAAATATTTGACTATAATCTCTTAATAATCAACTTCTTCGAGATTTTTTGTAATAAAAAAAGAAGACACAAAGTTGTTATAATATAAAATTTGTATTAATTCCAGTACGATACATTTTAGCATGTTTATTTAATTACATCTTCTTTTCGTTATATAATAAAAAGTATTTTATTTTTTGAAATGTTTCTTTGTAAATATTAATATATATATAATATCATTTAAATTATTTTACTTTGCAGCAAAAACCAAAAGATCCTTCCATATAACCAATTATTCTTGTACTTGGAATAATGCAAACCACTGATACCCTTGAATCTTCAAGGATGTTACAACCTCGAGCATTCAAATAAAATTTGTATTTGGCATATATGGCAGAGAGACCGTGATTTTTTTCGAAAAAAAAAAATACGTTCAATGACGTGACGCGAGTAATGTTCATTGCACTGCGTTAAATACTTTTTAAATTCGCGCTATCATATTTCTCGCTCGATCAAGAGACAGAGAGAGAGAGAGAGAGAGAGAGAAAACTCCTGTTTATTAAATATCATGATTTTTGGATTAGTGTAAAAATTTTTTATTAAGAAGTAATTAAATATTTTTATCATCAATGTAGCGACATTTAAATATTAAATATCTAGTCGTTAATACATGAAAACTTTAAAATGAAACTTTAATAATATTTAATTTTTCTCATTAATAAACGATTGAAATGATATTTTTCTATTTTTCGCCGACTATTTAGAGGCCGACTAGCAGAGTTTGCAAATAACAAAACATCTTTAACGTTGCCACAATGCATTCGACTTTGCCCATTTCTTTTTGTGAAATCTTTAAAGCCCAATTTTGCATAAACAATTAGAAGGAAGCAAACGGAAGGATGCTTTATATTACTTTTTATATATGGAATTACAATTTGCGGGTAATGCACCTTGGATGCGTCCCGTTACAATAATTTTCCTAGGCAAGGTCCTAAATGCAGTATGCGCGTCAGGAAACTATTGCAACTCGGCTGACAATATCGGACAGACTCATCATCATTATCCAGCGTCTGCCTGGCATTGTGTGCTTTTGCATCCGTTCCATAGAATTTGAAAGAGGAGAAATATGGAAATATCGGAAATTGCACGTCGAGAAGAAGAAAAAGTACACCCATTGAACGGCGGAATGTGAGCGAGAGACAATAATGAAAAGAAAATAATGAAAAGGTCAGGAGATAAGCGGGAACGGTGAGGAAGCGCGAAGGATGAGAAGAGCGGAGGCGATAACAAGCGTGCGGCGGGAATATGCGAATTAACTCCTTATCCTTTCATTCTATGTGGCGCGGCGCATGTAGCAATGCATGCAGCACGAGGCGCCCGGTGCATTTACGAAGCGTATCTCGATAATCATTAGCCGACCGATCCTACGGAATGACAAGAACGCCGTCTCTCGTCTCTTCTCCTTCGCAGCTGCATCTCCCGCGCTTGCATCACTTGCGCAAGCATCAGGTGCTCTCCCCCGTTGAGGCTACGTCGCCGGTGTATATCTGATGAGCCTAGTACCACCATGAGAAGCAGCATTGACTAATACGCGCTCATGGCAGAAAGCTGGCGTCTCTTCTCAACGGGAATGCCACGTGAAAATGACAAAAAAAAAGATATCTATTAAACGAAACAAAAGAGCAGATTGTTCCCTGGTATATAAAATGATGTTTTAATATATCTAAACGTCTATGGAAAGAAATTGAAGGGTATAATCTTCTCAATAATTAGCGAATGATTAAGAAATAGGCGATGAAAATAAGCGAAGGACTAAGAATGATGAAGGAAACTCATTTAAAATTTTTATTTAGTTTCTCATCTGGTAGCACTCTCCATTTGTAGCTTTGAAATAAATAAAGAAAAGGAAGAGATATTATTGCGAGAGGGATGAGAAGTTACATCAAATAGCATTAAAACATTTTTCTATAAAATCATGTTTTTTTTTTACTTTTATATATCTTTTTCTTAGGAAATACTGAATTGACTTCCATAAATATTGTTTTAATCTCTTCGGGAATAAATAGGCTACAATTTGATCACAAGATCTTAAAATTATAATTGTGATTAAAAGTTAGGAGCAATTAAAATTGCACAAAGCTAATTTTTTAAAATTATAATTAAAATACAAAAAGATCTTATTTGGAAAAATCGATAGCGATATTATAAAACGTTGTTAAGCAAAGAAGCGAGAAAAATAAAGGAAAAGAATAATTTGATTATAATTGTTTATAAACGAAGAAACCTAAAGATAGATAGTTTTGTCTTCTGATATCGCAGCTGCATTCTCTCCCTTAAAGACTACGCTGACAGAGTTAAATGTTCATTTTACGACAGCAATGATTAAGCGACTTACGTTCGTACATATTATTCTCCATTATACACGTATTCTGTGTATCGACATCATACCGGATAATCATCTTTAAATATCAATCGTCAATAATTAATATCGAGCCATAGCCATAATGTTAGTACAGACATTTTAATATAAATTATAATTAATATAAATCGTTTTTCTCGCCTGACAGCTGTCGATATGTTTTCTAACGGTTGTACGGATAGCGCGAATCGAACTTTAACCGGCATCGAGAGAACATCGGCATTACGAAACAAGGATGTCTGCAGCGAAAACCGGGTCAGTGTACGGATCGTTTGTCTGCACATTTGGTTCCTGAATTCTCGAGGCGTTCTTGCATCTACCATACGTGACCTACTATTACAAATTAAAAGTTGGATGAAAGAATTGCGTATAAAAGATCGAGTACAAAAGGAAGGTACGTGGCTATTCCTCTCTTTGAGTCTATTTTCCCCTAAATTCAGTTATTATTATTATTTAAACAATTAACTGCCAGGGATTTCGCGTACGAAAGAATTTCGTAAGCGGCCGTGTCCTTTCCGACACGTGCTTACGTGCCCTCGGTGAGATCGTAGTTAGTAGAAGAGATTTTGGCGATCGGGAGAAATAAGGTGCGCGTCCTTGCCGCGGATACGGACTCGTCAGTCCTTGACTAACATGGAATTGAATTCCTTCGAGAAGGTATTGGCCTCCTTCGCGCTGCGGTAATCTGGTTTCCCGGCGTCGTCGCGATGACTAAACTTTTCCCAATCTTTTTGACGTCCGATATCCTCTCACCGCGCGAACAGGCGGTTTAAGTATGCTAAAACGTCTCCCATCCCGCATATGATTTCGCCAGAGGAGAGAGAGAAGATCTATTATCTTGTTGATATATTTTTAGAAACGACCTCATGACCTTCTTCTGCAATCGTTCCTCTTTTTTTTTTTCGCCCGCTCTTCTGCACCGACCCAGCGGGATTTGCATGCGCCGAGATCAGACGCGGGAGATTGCATTCCTTACTAAATTTAGACCGGCCATTAATTATTACAGCATTGATTTATCGTATTGTTGGGAGACCTGAGCGATGACTCGACGAGATTTCGCCGCGCGACCGTACGTAATTGTAATTAAGCTATTACCCCGTGCACACCGCACAGAGTACGTAAGGATAATTCAGCGCATATGCGCACTTTCCCGAGAGTTTCTGTTCGCTGTCGATGAAAGTAAATTGGACGCGAGAGAGACTAGTGAATTGTCGGTTCGTGTGACATAGTTGATAGAGCCGGTTTCTAGTTAGTCTCGTGACACGCCTCACGTAGATGTTATCGGGTATCATACGCTGAAAAATTAGTTCCTAGCCGACTGGGGGGATCATTAATTATATAGATGTATATGAGGGGAAAAAAAATGACTGTATACCATTAATTATACGGCGGTGAGAAGACTAGTAACAAAATAATTGCACACGATGCATAAAACATGTCGATCGAACAGGCGGCGGGTAGAGAGACAAAGTGTGTTCTGCTCTGTCCGCGATGTTGAATTAACGCTAGGAAACGTTGCGCGTGCAATTAATTTTCTCCCGTAATTCGCGACAATTAATCAAAGAAGCGCGGAATCAGGAAGCGCGCCAGTGCGCATTCGGAGGGAGATTGTGCTTATGGTTCGAATGATGATTCGGCTCGGGACTTTCGCCCGATTCTCGGGGCGAGTGATGATGATGATGAGGTTGATGATGATGATAATGATGATGACGATAATCGTTAGCATCGCGACGCCGCTAACGATCCGGCGCTCGGCTCGCGGGCGCCTCGAATCATTGATCGCGCACGGCGAGAATCGCGGGGTATACGGCTCGTTACGAGAGATCGCGTGGGACATCGCGCTATTACATTGCCAGTCACATGTGGATCGCTAGTCATTGAGTAATGCCCGTAGTCACTCTCGCCGCCGCTCTGCTGCGGGTCTCTCTGCGATATACAATGATGTATGCACACGTTGAGTTACACGGCAGAGGCGAGACGACCTCGACGACGACTGGTAGATAAAGTTTTTGTTTCCATTTCGGGTAATTCTCTTTGTTACCTTGCGAGGGAGGCAACTTTTGTTTGGAGCCACGTGTAAAACATTCTTTTAACAGTTTCTGCTTACAATTTGTGCGCAATACATTTTTCGACGAATCTGTGCACTTTAGTTTCCTAAGCGTTTCTCGAAGTGAGAACTGGATAAGCGTAATCGGGCTGCTTGACATGTTTTGCGCGCGTTTCTTGCTTCATTCTGCTTTCGGCTTCAAATTGAAAGGAATTAGTAATGCAGAGTTTAATTTGGCAATTTGTATTGCCGCAGCGAGATCTGTGTAAACACTTTTTCATACAGACGAGATAAAAGGACAAATGTTTAATGAAACTTAATGTTTAATAAGTACACAAATAAATTATACATTGTATAATATGTATACAATATATTAATAAGAATACGTACATTAATTAATCTGTACGCATATATTACATTATTAACTAATATTAATATTATTTATAATAATTATATTAATATTTAATATATTATTTTAATTATTTCACAATTAATCGATATTATTATACAAAACCTTTAGACATAAATGTATACTGTCAGATCAATTTTTCCAGCTTTGTTTTTGTAAATATTCGTGGAGTTTTGTTTATCTCAAAAGTTTCAGTTTTAATAACAAGTTGAGTTGATTAATAATACTTATTAATTGACACGTAAAATCATGTAAACAATTTGTCGTGACATACATATTTGGACGGAACGTTTTACATAAACTCACGATGGAAATCCGTGCTCCGATGCAGGTAACCTCGAAAAGACGATCTCTCGAATTTCACTGTGACATCAACGAAATATCCCTCTTCCTTTTCCTTTCGCTGGAGATAGAAAGATGGGAAGGAACCATACTGCAAAAGTATGTACTCACAAATTAAATTATTTGCTCAGTGAAATCGGATAAAATACGACAACGACTGTCTCATCGATATGTCGGGTTGGTGATTTAATTGTTGTTTGTTTCACACAAACAGCGTTGCGAAACAGATTGAGCTCACATTTATGTCGAATCGTACTAAATTTAGTTTATCGGATATATAAAAATATTCTATCGAAATGTAATGTAATAAAAAATAATCAATAACTGAAAAGAAATAATATATTTATAAAATGCAAATTTTAACATAAATTTTTTTTATAATTCATTACTCCCAAGTAAAAAACAGATCGGCACTGTTAGAGATTTAAAGAGATATTCCGAATTTCTCATCTTCGCTTTTTCTCCTTTTATGCGACAATCATTTTTTTTTCATGTGCGTAATATTCTCCAATAAAATGTTCATCTGCGAATTTGCGTAATCATGCACAAATTTTTTATCGTAATTTTATTGAATTTCGATGAAAGTCGTTGAAAGGAAAAGGAAAGAGAATGAGTGACTTCTTTCTGTTTCTCATAACACTTTCACTACAGATCCCGTGATTGTCGTCTTTACAGCATAATCTACTGCTCTTATGACTTCTATTTTTTAATTTTGATAATAGTTCCACATGAGGATTGCGATTCTCTAGAAAGAAGAGAGTTGGATGACTTTGGCACTATAATATGAGAATGACTTTCGAAGATATTTTAAATGTTACATTTTGAAAGACGTAATAGTAAAAGTTTAAAATCGCTGTAACTAATTATTTTTGAATTATTGATAAGTATAGTGGCAATCCATATTGAAGCAATAAAATAATTTTTACTAACATTTTTTTTATTTTTCAAGTTTGTATTAGTTAATGCAAAGTAAATGCGAAAGTGTCCTAAATATAAGTAAGTAATGCACGGCGCATCAAAGTTCAAGGATCTGGTTACAAGAAATCACGAGTGTACAGCTGTTTTAATTTTAAAACGTCGTTTCTTGAATTTTTTACGATCGCGTTTTTCCACTTGTTACTTGGACTCTGCACTTTCGTTGGTGCAACAGAATGAAATACGTAAAAAAATTATCTGAATATGACAGTAACCGAGTGAATGAACATTGTTGCGAGTGAGTCATACGTAATTCTCAACATGTAAACGGCATGTCATCGGCCGTCAGCTGTCAATTCCTAACTGTGCTAACCTTTAACTTTTTATTTTTCAATCTTCAACTTTCGAACTCTCGACTCTCAAGTCTTGACTTCAAATTTCCATCTCTCAACTACCTACTATTTATTGTCTAGTCTCAACTCCCGCCTCTTAACTAATCGGGCACTCGATTTCTACAGAGAAATCTCTCCTGGCTCGAAGATTATATGTCTACGTGCTTTTCGACTGGCTTCTTTTTGCCAAAGGTCAAGGTCACGACGTGACATCGCACCTCCTTCGTAACATCTGTACTTGGCTGAAGACACGCTCACGTATCCCAGTTACTACGTCCTCGTTCAAGCGTACGCTCATTTTTAATTGAGCAGGTTAAGTCCTGCTTACCTGACTAAAAACATCGAGAGAAAGAGAAAGACAGAAAGAAGAAAGTAAGTAATATACAGAAATAAGTAACAGAAATTGACCATTGAAAAAAAGGATTAAATTATTTTAAAAAGAGAAACGTTATTTTAAAAAATTATCTCATGCAGTAGACAAATAATTAATTATTTATTAACTCTTTGAATTTATTTTAGAAATAATTCGATATTTTAATAACTTGGCAAAGAAATTGAATGTCAAAAATGGGCGGCTCTTATGCAAATTGATATATGAAAACGCCCTTAATTTTCTATTTAAATTCCTGTTAAAAATTGTAATACATAAAAATTCCCCACTGAGTAACAGTTTCTTATATTATTAACAATTGTCGCAGTCACTTGTACAAGTATAAGATGCACAAGGTGAGATGTCAACATTCCTAATTTCGCAACACTCATAAAAGCGGAAAATATTACGGGGCAGAGTATCCGCTCGATGTTCCCGATATCGCGCAGGCATTGATCGGTTTCCTTGGACGGCATTTATTTGTCCGTGTCGGCGTTGCCTTTCTCATGCTCATTACGTCTCCGTTCGCTGTCGTTTCTAAGAATTTTTCTGATCTTCAATCGCGATCCTTTCCTCGCCGTTCCTCGAACTGCAAACGTGACAATCGACGTGACGCGTTGTCATGTCTCATCATCCTCTCGGATCTTTTCTCGCTCTCCACGAGTTTTTATATAAACTTTGGAACAATGGTCGAATCTAGCTCGCAAACAATACGATACTAAATACCAAACATGTATATACACTTAATTAAAAATTATGTCACGACTATTCTCTTCAAATTTTAATTTTTGGTGCAACAATGAATTAAAAAATATTTTTAAAACGGAATAAGAGAATAAGATATATTTAAGTTATGATAATGATACGAAACTTGCGAGAAGGAGCGGCAGTTGTCGATCTTCTAGATAGAAGAAGTTCGAAAAGATATCCGAGATCGGATAATAATTTTATGAAATGTAACAATTTTAAGGATTTTAAAATTAGAAGAATTGTAACAGAAACATTTTTCATGATATACCGTAAGCTGTGTTGCATAATGTCATTCTTGTCGCACAACCAGAAATATTCGTGACCTTGAAAAATTATCTTGAAACGTCAAGAATTGAAAACTTTACAATTAATTAAAAGAAAAATTAAGTTATATAAGATTAAATTTGTGAGAATGTTCTAGAATTCAAAACGAGACCGCAGGCTAATTTTATAAAATATGAAGTGTATCAGTAAAATGTATTACTTCATTTATTACGGAGCCACAAGAAAAGTATAATTAACGTTATCACCCGGCATAATTTTTACATTATCCTCACCGCACTCATAAATCGTAACTTCCGCATTTATGCGGCGGAATCGGTTACGTCAGCCGCGTCGTTTATTCAAAATTCAACCTCGGTACTTAAGGGCTGATTATAGGGGAACCCGTGTAAGAAGGTACTCCCGTTATCGCGCTCATTGTGAGCATAAATCAAGTATAATAGGCACCGAAGATGTCCATTATCTCCGGCATCGGCGGCGTCGCATAAGTAGCCACCTACCCTCCTCTGTTCGCCGAAACTTCCTTCTCGCCTCTCTTGTCAGGCGCGGCATCGACTCGCTTGCCCTCTCGCCCTCCGCGGGCGCGACGCGGCGGAGACTTTGACGCGCGAGGAGCCGAGGCCTGAGCGCATCGCGGCTCACTTCTTCTCCGTCGCTCCGGCCGCACCGGCCGTATCTTCAGCCGTGCCACGGCGCGACGATTTTGAGCCGAGTGCCGCTTCGCGCGCTCGCGAATCCCACTCTCTCCCTCTCTCTTTCGCACGGCCGCTCGCACCGCTCTCATATTCTCGCTCTCGCTCATTGCGGTGACCAACACGGCGGCACCTCTCGCTTTCACTCGCCGCGTGGTTGTGCAAAGAGGAGGCTATCACGGCACCCGCGACCGGGACTCTCAGTATCCGCCGGAGAGCCGTTGAAGCTACGCGTTACTTCTCGGTGTTATCCGCGCGATCAGTGTAACATCTGAGAGAGAGAGAGAGAGAGAAGGAGAGAACGAAAAGGAAGGAAGGGCCTGGTGTGAGCGAGCGGGAGAATTTTCCGCCGAATTACATCTTCGTGCCGCTGCGCCGGTAGCGACAGCGAGGAACGTGCGGGACCGCGGCGTGCGCGGGACAAGGCACGCGTCCGTAAGAGCGAAGACACCGAGAGACGAAGTCGAAAGGGTGAACAGAAATGGTGGCAGTCGGCTGGCTCAGGTAAGGGCACGGGATCATTAATCACTGTCGTTGAAAGCGAAGACGCCGTCTGGACCATTGATTTCTCGCGTCTGTCATCGGCCGTGTACTTGAAATTAAATTTACGAGCCGCCGCGCCGTGGGGGCACTCAACGGAGGATCGCGAGGCACGTTTCCTCGTTGTCGAGAAAAATGAGGAAAATTGTTCTTTCACCGGAAGGTGCGCGGTGTCAAAGGTTCATCGATAGTCGGATTACGTGAAGGATGATTAGTGCGAGCTAAGCGGCTTGTCCCGATGATAGCCAAGTGTTCCGCAAAGCGTGTAAAAGTAACTTTCTAACAGTCAAACGGCACTTCATCATGCGTTTGCTGAATTAAGAAGTCCGTTAAACTTCGGCAAACAGTCCTCTCACCTCTCATTCTTGTTCAATTGAATACGTTTCACGATGTATCGCAATAAGACTTCAAAACACTCGCAACGGGCTCTGAGGGCAGAGAAAAAACTCGTGAGGTAACGCCGCCAAAGTAAATTCAAATAAATTTTAACGCGTTACGGCTAGACGAGAAGCGAGAAACAAGCGAAAGATTGCGCCCGTATGCCTATGGAGGTTGCTTAAATGACAAATGACGAATGATAACTTTGTTTCGTAATTTCTGATAAACGCTTATCTCCGTGGAATACATGCAATTCTCTTTATTACAATTGTTACCAGAAAGCCTCTTGCTCATCCGAGATTCCACTTGAATTGCTTCCTGTTAAGTACGTTTACGTTCAACGTACGGCCACATGCAGCCGATAGCTCGTCTGATTGATCTATGATAAACAGTGAAGTCATAACATAGTTGTGTTTTCCGCCTTACTGATGAGGAAACGACGCTCGATTGCTCATCGCGAATTATTCCGAGGAAACATTTTTATTATGTAACTCATACTGAACGCGTTTGTTCTAATTAGTCTAGCTAAATCTTACCCTATTTCACGCACATATCGATTGATATTTCGATCGATCTCGAATTCCTTGGTATTTCATTAGTTTAGTGTCATCAATTCTTTATAATGCAGAAATTATAATAAAAATATCAAAATCTTATATCTCGAATATCCTATTAATTGTGGCAATAAAAGTGAATCGATGGAGATCGGAATACTACGTTCGAACGTAGACCGAAGATTCAAGTAGTGCAAGTCTCTAATTAATCAGACGCATTCATATGCGTCGTCAAACGTTACCTCGCGCATGTTTCTAACTAAAACAATCTTGAGATTTCTTTGTATTTTACTATCTGAGATATCGAGGTTTCAAAATTTTAGGAAGTAATCTAGAATTCAAACGAGGTGAATGGAATTTAAAAAAACAGCATTTAAAGATCTCTATGTCTAATTAACTGAAGATTTTGGAATCCGCATAATTGATTAGCGTTTTATTTCAAGGAAATAATAATTCTGACACTCTACGATTCTAAGAAGTCTCTTAATTTCAGATAATTCAAGGATCTGAAAGTTCTGAAACATTAAATTTAAATAATTCACGACAAAAACATCGTAAATTAAGAACTTTCAAGATCCTTGAATTCCAGAATTAAATACGACGCGTTAGATAAATACGATAGAAGCGTATAGAATATTTTTCAGGCTAATGGTGTCTCCTGTGCTGTTCCCAAATATACGATACGTCATGGTAGTTCTAATGATACTTGGATATAAATCAAAGACTAACTTATGCATTTCTGAAAATTATACATCGATTGCATATTATAAGAGAGAATTAGCTTACATTAGAGTAATAACGGTACGTCTGTGCACGCCGAACACAATTATAGTAACACGTTTCTCTTGCGCAATATATGTTTTTTATCAGTGCTCGTAAATACATGGTACACAACAAAGGAAAATCATCGGGAGATTCGATGCAATCGAGTAAAAACTGTCGTTAATATTTTTACGTTGTAGTACCATGCAATAGTAAGCAATCGTAAAATGGGGTTAGCAGTACCAATAATTTTACATTAAGTGAGAAAACTTCAATTATTTAACGCCGATAGAATTAATCGACAGCTAACGAGAATTTCGTAAACGTAACCCGGGGATTTATCTACCCGGGTATCTTTACGCTCCGCAGAGCAAAATCATTCTTGTTGTTGATGTAACTTATAACCGTTTCCAGTTGTACGACACGATCTGGCATTGAATTGCATTTTATTAATGTTTCAAAGGGAGAAAACTATTAAATTCCTTTGCGAAATGCATAATAGTTACAACAAATTGATTAATATTACTTAATGTTGATTTGTATTAAATATCGTGATGTGGCGAACCGTAAAGTCGAGCATAATTAAACCGGATAAATTATGGCCTGGCGGTAAATCTTTCAGCCGTGTAATTATAGAATCGACGCTTTTACGCTTCGCTAGCAAACATGCGATATTACTCTCTTCGTCATCGAAGAGGCACAAAATACACCGAGAAAGAAAGGAAAAGAGCGCTGCTACGTTTTTCCGATCTGTAATTGAAAGAGGCCGAATGTCTCACGATCGACTTATTCTGCATTTTTCGTCTACACTTTCTCTCAATTGCCTTAAGTGTCGTTATTTACGATATTTTATTATATACGAGATACACTTTATAATTATACACGCGATATTTTATAATTATTCACTTCACTTTAAAGAATAACTTCGTGACTTCCTCCTTTAAAATAATATGTGTGCCGGGTTAAACAATAAGACGAGGTAAATAGGGCTTAAAACAATACGGTAAGATCTTGCTTCTTCTTAAAAGAAACATGATTTTATGACACTGCATAATTTGTTATCTTGCACTGCATAATTTGTTATTTAGATGAAAGAAAGTTTTTCTACACTCGATCATAGCTTTTTATTCAATCGTAGACAATCGTGTATGTGTACATATATGTTAGATGCGTGTGTTACTACAGATAGAAAGTTACAGTTGCGTTTAAGGTCACTGTTATTGTTATTCTTATTGTTACTGCAGCTGTAAACATAACTATTTCCACGCGGAATCTCGTGTGGCAACGACTAATGACATTTTATTGCATAAATAGTGTTATTTGCCACAAAGTTCCATTCCTTGCGGTTTACCAGATGGAGAATCTCTTTTGCCGCATCGCTAAAATAAATCATATTCTCCTCTGTCAGCTTAAAATTCAGAAAAGATATGTCAAGCATGCATATGTCAACGGATGCGTTAATGTTTTCTCCTGCTAATAGCAAAAGTATCGTTATGTGTACCAAGAGAGCAGTGAGTCGTACGTATTTTACATAGAAGGGGAAGGAGAAAGCACATCATAGAAATTATGAAACTATCTTACCCTTTTTGTTGGCGACTTTTACTTAAAATTATATATATTAAATATATTAGCAAAAATATATATTTTAAATATTTATTAAATATATATTAATAGGTACTTTAATATAATATTAAAATATCTTGATATTAAATTATCGTACAAAAAGTTAATAATTAATCGTTTGTTTATCGAAATGAAAAAGATGCCGAAAAACTCTTCGATTTTAATACTGAAATTTTAATATTTATAATCACGTAGTGCATTATGAATCTTATTTGTATATATTTTATTCATAAATATATTTATAGAATTAAAATTTCTAAATTTCATTTTTTATAAGAGATTTCTAAGAGATATGAAATTACAATAATTATAAATTTTATGTATATATTTTGTATTGTAAACTTGTTCTTTAATTATAATATTTATATCGCGAATGCGATACTTCGGATCATTAAGAAATTATATGGGTGCATAGTGATCATTCTTATATTTTTATACAAACAATCATCGTTTTTATGCAAACAACATCGTGCGAATCATGCACTTTCTCTCTCTTTTGAGGCTACCGGCAATGAGTTCTCTCCAGCGCATTATAATCTTGTTCACGTCTTGATATAGAATAAATTTCGCGTAATAAGAAAAGTTATGCAGAAAGTGAGAGACATTGTCCACTTGCAGCACAGCTGTTTAAAACATCCGTTTTCTCACCTCGATCGCCGGATGTAATCGATATGCTATAAACACGTTAATATTCAGGAACGCGTTTAAGTAAAACGACGTCGCGGAACATTTTCTTCATTATTTTTCTTCCTCACGTCTATTAAATCACAGTAGTAAAAGGATGTTTAATGGAAGGAAGAGGAAAACAATTGTTTTTTTACGTAGAATTTTTTTAAATCCTGAATTTTTATTTCTTAAATAAAAATTAAATTTATATCATCATCAATGTCGACGACGTAAATTTTTTATTTCCATACTATTTGATTTTTATTTGATAATAAAATTTTGATTCGTCCATTGTTCGGCTCCGATAGAATCATCCATTTAATCAGCAAAAATTCGCGAGGAAAAGCGATAACGCGTTTAGTGGCGCTCGTTTCTTTCTCGTGCCGGCTATTTGACGTGCAAAAGATGCAATCGTAATAATCACCTTCTCGTCTCAGGCCTCGGTCGCGATGCAAGCTGCGTTTACGCAATCATAGCACCTACGAAGTTCTCGATCAATTGGCGAGCGTACACGCGCGCGCGCGCGCACGAGTAGCTACTTTCTAAAATACAAGGAAGAGCCAGCGGTAGCGAGAGAGCATGAGATTTACTTTTCAGTAACGGAGTATCTTTATTTTATAGAAAGTAAAGCGCTCTATGCACCAAATATTGTTATAAACTAGCATTTTTGTTACTCGATCTTCACATTCCGCGCACATTCGCGATCGGAGATCCCAGATCGGTGATTCAGCAATTGGCCGTTCGCTTATAAATCGCATCCTCGGGATGAAAGTCCACGCGATATGCGAATTTCGAAAGTTTCTCCCTTGCTTCTGTATCGAACTCGTAACGCGGATGTACCCGCTGCCGTAAGGCGCGGACGTGCCTTATTAATTGCCGGATGAGGTATTGTGTGCCGCTCATGAGATAGAAAACCATCAGGCAATCGCAAACGCCCGTGTTCAATTGCCTTCGCAGTGATGGATCCGTCCTTCGAGGGGCACAGTTTCCTTTTTTGGATTTTTATTTGTATGAATAATGCGCATAAGAGTGGCACAAGAGGCACAAATACATAATACAATATCTGTTCTAGCGTTCAAAGTTACAATACACGTAATAAAACGTGATTAGAAATCTCTCTTTATATAAAATTTATTTTGACAAAACGACAAAAAATTGTAATCAACTAGACATCTGAAAAAACCGAAGCAAAATTTTATACAAATAAATTTGGAATATATTTCAGCTTTTCTGTAATTTTTTAGACATATAAATTTGTATTAGTATTTTTTTAATTTAGGCTATGTTTTTACAATTTAGAAGCTCTCAAATCGTGCAAAGTTTATAAAGAATTTTAAGCGTACTTTGCATTTATTTCCAAGCCTTTTTTTAATTTTTTAGTTACTTTTCAATTGATTTGTGATTCATTTTTATGACATTATTTTATTTTGTGAAATAAGCTCGACGAATATACGAATAAGTTAAACGAAAGAAATACTTTGTTTCTATATATTCTGGAATTCTCAAATTTTATATTATTCGTATGACTTTTTATATACATTATTAACTCCGGGCAAACAGAACTGGGAAAGTAACGATAGCATATCCGATAGAGGTACTGTACAGGTGCAAGGTCAGTGATACCTTTCCGTTGCACTAACCTATCACGATCCGGATTAAAAGCCGTTTATCTGGCAAACCCCGTTTGCGCACCATAGGTCACTCTTCTCGCAGAGCGCACTAACACGTAAACGAGCACGCATATACACCCACACACATTCTCAGTGAGCATTAAGTCGGCTATTAACAAGGCTCTTCAGCCTATTGTGCTTGGAAACATTTCATAACGTAATCATAACAGTTTTTATTAGAATCTATTACATTGAAATCGAATAGAATATTAAAGTAATAATAATAGGATCACACGAAGAAACACACGAAGAGTTTACATAAAAATGAAACACAATGAATAATTATATTTAAGAATGTACAACTTTATTAATAGAAAGAGTGCATTCTTTAAAAAAATGTCACTTTCTCCAGATTCCAAAGATTACAGCCTTGGTCTTAGTGTTAAATGACAGATACATGTTACAAAAGTATGCAAACGTTAAAGATTTCAGCAAACGTTAGAAACTCAATTATCAGCTTAACTGTCGCTCGTGAACATCTAAGAATGTACTAAGTTCGAGAAAATTGCGGTATTAATCTGATTTAGATGTGCGCAAGCATTTAATTAGAAATATTCATTAAGAAGCCAACAATTACAGTCAACAGAACACGATTACTAATCACTATTTAAAGATTTGATTGTATAATTAATTACTATTCCTCAAGGAAATGCTTGTTAAGTTGATTATAAGTTCATTATGAATTCTCTTCCTAATTAGATCAATAATGTCAATAATTAACGGGAACGCAATTATTGACAAAATAAAGAACATTATATTCGAAGTAATTATTAATTTTCTAAAATTACTATTAATTTTATTTTTAATATAATAATTGCATTATAATATATATTTGTAGATTGACATTAGAAATTAAAATTTTTAATCCACTGACAATAAAATTGCCGAATTAATTTAAACAGACAATAACAGATTAAGCTTACCCAAATTATTATTGCTAAATTTTTTTACACTGTCTACACAAACGCAGCCACATCCTTTCCGCGTCGCATAGAAGTTTTACGATCTATTTCCCGCTTTTAACGCACTGGCGCTAAGTTCTTACTACTTGTTAGAGTTAGTCATTTCGTGCAACATAAGTTGCGAGTTTTCCAGTTGCGAAGCGAGCGGATTTTATGGGTTGATCGCGCGCAATAAGGAACAAAGGAACACGGTTGAATCGCGGTGAAGAAGGCTGCCGCAAACTTTTGTGTGACGGCGACACAAGTCATTAGATCATTGTTGCGCGGGCACGTCCGAGCGATTATCGCGGTGAATGCGGTAGATGTAATCGCGAGTGTCACGATGAGATGACGATGAAATCAAGGAGAGCGGCTTTCTGTTACGAAGTCGTCCGTCTCTCATCGTATTGTACTCATTGTCAGTCAGTACCTTTTCCCCTTTTGCATGCAATTTGTTCTTAATCGAAAGTTACGGCTTTATAATAATCCTTTAATACTCGCCGGCGCTCGTAACTAATATAGCTGTTCTTTGTGAGCGTACCATTAAAAATGCAATTATTCCGCATTAAACTTGTCACAAATTTAATTTAACTTTTTAATTCAGTATATTATTAATAGATATATTTTATAATATTATGTAGTGTTGCAATAATCGATGTCTGTGCGATCATTACAGCACTAAATGAAGATCCTATATCTTTTCTTCCTTTATCATTACGCTTTATCTGTATTGCAACAATTGCCCATTGTCAGACGTTAATTGAGTATCCTTAAATATCTTCGCGATTGATCCGCATAATTCGTCTTTCGTAAATTATTTTTATTGGCGGCTAAATGAACATATTAAATAGAGAAACCCGATGAGACGAAGGCAGATGATGACGACGTTACTCGTACCGGTTACGGCAGTCCGCGATGTTGTAAGACGAAAGAATTCGTTTAGAAATGTTCGTCGCCTGCGTGGTCTCGATTCGCAAAGTGATCACGTATTCAAAGTGAAGTTCTCAATGTCAGCGCGATGAAATTTCTATCAAAGTGTCGAAACCCGCCGACCTTTACCCATTGTCTTCTTCTCTGACGAAAGTTGGCAAAGCGAATTCTTTTCTGTCGTCCTCGATTTTTTTTCAATCTGAACGTACGAAAATTTGGAATTCGCGAAATGTGTGTCGGGATTTCGTTTTAGGATTCTTCGCAAGAAATTATTTTAAATATCCTTTTTAAATCACACTAACATAAAAAAGTACATTAATTATAATATATAGCTATTTTAGTGTGACTTTGTAATAGCGATAAAAATGATAAATGTAAACTATTCAGCGAAATAATCGAATTTTTCCATTCCGGTCTCGTCGGGATTTAAAAAATTTCTCATACACATTGTCATTTTTTTATGTGTTCCCATGAAGAATATGAGATAATAAGAGAGCAAAGAAAGGAAAAGTAATAGGGATACGGAAATTCAGTATTTACGTATAAACTATGTGAGAAATAATTAATGATATTTTCGATTCCGGCAAGTCGGATGATCCAGCTTGGATTTTCACTTCCTGATTCGAAAGGACATAACTCTCGACGTGCTTCAGGTAGAATTTAGCAAATTTGCAAACGGAATGTCGTAGTCGTGACGTTATTACGATCCTGTGAGATGACCTTCGGATATCGATAGGAGCAGCTGTACCACGGGCAAGCTGCTTTTCTCGTGGGGCGAACGTGCCGTTGAGATGGTCTCTAGGCGAAT
Source organism: Tetramorium simillimum (assembly GCA_011636635.1). Taxonomy (NCBI): domain Eukaryota; kingdom Metazoa; phylum Arthropoda; class Insecta; order Hymenoptera; family Formicidae; genus Tetramorium; species Tetramorium simillimum. The sequence continues at coordinate 32,025 of VBVQ01000939.1, forward strand.
GTCCCATTAGCACTTTCACCCGAGTGTATTTCCTCGAGAGCATCGCCGTTACTCCGGCACTTACCATCTCGAACAATTCTTTGTTACATCCATTCACGGTAATCTATTCCGTTCGTTTCATGTACGGCGGAAATTAAATGGTTTTTATTGTTATCTTATTACGTATAATTTATATAATAATCTGTATCTATCAATAGATGATTACTACAATAGTATCATTTATGTTACATGATTATAAATATTAATAATATAACTACTCATATATTTAATTATATATAAAAGTAATTATCTCTATATAAAATTTTATCACATTTTTATCATTATCCTTAGATTCGTCAAGTAAATTATTAGATGTTACATATATCTTTCAAATCTTACTTACAGAAATATAATATTGTCTAGTCGTTAACTTTTTCTTTTATGTTCTATTTGAACAAAATTTGAACAAAAAATATATTATGTTTTATTTGAACAAAAATGTTCAGAGAGAGTGAGAGAGAGAGAGACGATATTTATCTAGTAGAAATCGGACGATTCTTACGTCTAATTGAGGTTCGGCTTGTTTCGATGGCACTCGGGCTACCGGTACCGGTACACCCGCGAAGCGATACTTTTCGGAGGTATGGCCATCGCCGCCCGAGGCACGAGGTCCCGAGGACCCGCGTGCGTATTGGATCCCTGAGAAAGATTTCTCCAGTTCCGTTGACCCACTGACACTGAATTATCATTTGTACATGTGTGCGTGTGTTTGCGCGCGCGCGCGCGTGCGCGAACCTTATGACTATGACCTCCTACAGTACACGCAACGGAAAGCTGTTGGATCCGCTGTCTGCATCTGTGTACTTTATCTCGTAGGACAATGTCATACATTACAACGTCGTGTTGTGCAAGGTGGTACATTATTGAGGCTACAATCGGATAATTTTGCGTGAAAGTAAATTAAAAATAGTTTATCGTAATGAATAAATTATTGATTTCAAAAACATTGATTCTGAAAACTAAAAAATTAATAGTCAATTTGGATTTTTCATTATTTTTCAACTTGGATAAATTTAAATTGCTACATTCAACGATTCTTCATACGTTCATTTAAATAATGTTTACAAATACATTACATCTATAATTTCTTTTTAATGAAATTTAGTCATTATTTTTGTTAGCATTTTCTTTATGCAAAAAAATATTCTAGAGACATGAGAATGTAAATGGATGTCGCGAATAATAAAAAATTTACGCGTCAACTTTCTTTAATGATTTAAATTAGAGATAGACTATAAAGAAGATTTTTATGTAAAAAGGAACCTATTTTTAAAATTTCATCTAAATCGGGGCACGGACGTTTTCGGAAGTTTCGCCGAAGATGCGAAGACACGACATTACTGAGAATCGAGAATGTTGATTTCGGAATTTCTCTAAGATGAGACTAATGAGTCTTAACACATCCATCAGTCTCTTAATTATATTATTTTTTAATACTATATAATTATATTATTTTGTACTTGTTATTTAAATGCTAACGTCAAGGAGTATAAAATAATAAAATACATCCTTCTTATTTTGGTGCACCTTTTTCGCCTTCAGTAATGCTTATCCCTAATTTAAATAATACTTAAAATATAATATTCTAAAATTGTTCCACAAGTCCATGGAATTAAAATGCAATATTTTATTAAATATATCAAGATTATATATTCTTATCCTTAATAGTATTTCTAGTATTTTGCTTATTTTATAATGTTACCTATCTACTTGTATTCTCAAAGCCCTTTTATTTATAAATTACATCGAAAAGAAGAAGAAAAAGATAAACATTATTGAGACACATGAAAAACAGCTACTCTCTCTTCATCTCAAGCCGGCTGTACAAGCCCGCGGATACAGAAAGCGGATGAAGCGCGTGCGGAAGAGATATTTACCGTTTCATCCTAGTACTCGCAAGGAAATTCTCTTGGCGCACATAGTCTGTCCATTTGATCTCGATCAGCCCGTAGATGCCCGTTGGGTAGCAAGACAAGCGTACGTTCATTTATCTAACGTACGTTACTCTTGAAAGTCAGCGATTCTCAATCATGCAGTCATGTGCACACACATATCCATTTAATAATCTTGCTACGAGATACAATTTGAAATATGTACGCTCGCGTATCTGTCGTTGCTTTTTACGCGTAGGTGAGATATAAGAGTCTTTAGAAAAGTACCCTACGGCACAATGAGACGTTCTTCATGTAAATGAACTTTTCCTCGGTGATCACTCATCAAAGATACAGCCGGTGAACCATATGGCGTAAAAGACTGAACGCTTTCTCGCAAATCTGACATTCCTGGAGTTTATTCAATCGAGCTGAATTTCACATTTGCATTTTGCTTAAGACTTTGTTTCCAGCGAATTGCAAATTTTTACTAAGAACAAATTCAGAATACTGAGAATACAGTATCGTTCATTTACATAAATTTTATTTTATATTTTTACGTATTTTTTATTGAAATCGTATAATATTTAATATAATTTTTTAATATTATATATTAAACATTCATCATACCATTACTTAAAGATATTATATTAATTATTATAATGTTCTATTACGGTTCATGTGATATATAATCGATTAAAACGACTCAATCTTGTGCAAAAATCAATGTCTATTGTTAATGTGCAAAATCGAAACTGGAATGAACACCCGGTCAAAGCGAGCAAGCGGATTCTCATGTCGGGAACGCGACGAATTCAATCGGCTTGTTCTTGATCTTTTTTTCTCTCTCTTTTCGCCTCACAGAGAAAGTACGACTACCTGAAAGCATTTGCAATGTCGTTGTACGCCATATATTTTCACGAATGGACAATTCTGATACCTTTTTTGCTTGTTTTTTTCTTTGATATTATTGATACTATAACTTCTTGTAATGGCCAAAGATGTCATAATATAAAAAAATCATTGATATTAATAAAAAATATGTATCAATCTTATTCAAATGTTAAATACAATTTTTTCAGAAGAATAAATTTATTTCGTTTTAATGATACTCAATCTTATATTATTATTATAACTAAATAAATAGAAAATACGTTTATCGTGCAAATGTAATGTTATTTAAATTCCACATATTTTTGTGATTTTTGCTCATATTATTACCTATTTAAAGGGAAAAGTTTAATTTAATAAAATTGCTTCTTTATAATATATCTAATAATATCTCTTTTTTATATGATAAATATAAACTTTATTATAATTAATGGAAATTAATTTTTAATGTTTATTTCAATATATTTCCAAAATTTTAAATCGAAATTCTAATTGTAAGTATTAAAAGTTATAAACAATTTGATGCCTATGCGTCACGCGGGTATACCGGAAAAAGCGCCCCATGCATCACTCCACTCATTGCCTTGAACACAACAGGCTTAGAACTGGATTGTATTGAGCAGATGTTTATAACTATAAGAAAAACAGTTGCTCATTTATACATAAACAAAAAACGTGTCTGCTATTATATGCAAAACATGCAAAACATCTACTTCTGGTATCAAAATTGCCGAAGTCGCCGTATATATAGCTTCTGGCATCTTTAATGAAGGCTATTATGCTGTATTAAAGATCATGGATACGTTCGATATTAAAATTGGACAGCAATGCAAGTTCTTCGCCGACATGGATCGGTTGCACAGGTAGGAGCGTCGCAGCTTAAGCAGTACGAAAGAGGCTCGTAGACAATAATAAAGTGAGCAAAATGAATTCTATGAAGAAGCAGAGGGTCTACTGTATGGGCCTGGAATAGCAGATTAGCTGTAAGTTTCCAAAAACTGTTACTTTTCTGTACCCAAAATTTTAAATGCGTTTTTTGCAAAACCACTTTTTTCAAACTGGCGTGCAGCATAACTCAAAAAATATTCAACCTATTCGATTTAACCTAATTTATACGCGTAGATTAATGTTTTCCTCTCTAGATAAACCTATTTGTTTAATGATATCATTTATTAAAATAATTATTGTTGCATAATTAAAACATAAATTTTTGGTGAAAAACGAAACTTCTTTTTCTAAGTCTCATATTTCTTTCGATTTTGCATTTATTAAAATAAAATTAGGTTCATCTATAGAGTAATTTTTCTTTCGATTTTTTTGTTTTAGGACGAATACGGAAGGCGCTATCCTGCACGCCGATTACTGCAACGCCAAGGACGTGAAGAACTTGCTTTCAGGACTCGCTATTGAAATATTATCTTCCAATTAAAAAATATTTTCTGTATCATTTAAAGTATACATTAAAATATATTAACAATTTTAAGAAGATTCATTGAGCCATTTTTTTCAAAAAAAAATTCCCTAAATCACCTAATATTTAGTGATTTACTTAGGGCTCCTCCCCCCCCCCTTAAAATTATTTCAATGGAAAAGTAATGGTATTTCTCTACTTTGGTTTCAGACGCAGCCTAGTACTGCTGTGTATATTGGTTATTGTGGTGCCAGCGTTACTGTCAACAGTCAGCCAGTTCGATATTTCCGGTAAGCGCACTTTACTGTAAAAAAAGAGCATTGCATCTTGCGTTAATACATTACTAATTTATCTCATATGACCCTCTTAGCGAGGTAACGCTAACACCCCGCGGCCTGATTTCGCCATGGACCCGCGTCGCCGTAACGTTTTTCAATCCTTGTTCACAGTACCCTTGCAAATTGTTTTATATTCTTGAAAGAGCTTAGCATGCCTAAAGTATCGTTTTTTTTTTAACGCTCGTCGTTGCATTTGTCAAGAAAATTAAGCCGGACGTGTTATAACGCTGAGAATGATTTGTGCTGACGTATAGAGATAATTATAGTTAATGTATGCACGCAGAATGTGTGCAATCTATTGGGCGGATATATCCAACCTGATGATTAATAAAATCAAAGGTCTGCTTTGTGAAAAGGATATGTGAGATCGGCACTTTTATCGGCATTAAAAAAAATAATTCTTTTACAGAACAAACTTTAAAAGTTTGCATGGAGGTTTAAGAGACATGTATATTAACGCTTCTTTGCATAATTACTTTTTTATCTCTTTTTTTTTTATCTTTTTTACTGACAACTTATTGACATTGCGAGCATATACCGCTTTGATAGAAAAATAAGAAGGAAACCATGACCATTTCGGCGATTAACGTGTTTTTTTACATTTGCATAAATGTAATTGACCAGAGTCAACCTTTATAACCGGTGGTATCACCTTTGGAACGTTGAATAATTTACAAGAAATCATACACTGACTAGCTTTGCAATTCTCAGAAGTCCTTTAGCGTTTTTCAGGATGTATCCGTCAAATTGGTTTCGTACAAAAGACTACAATTATGTGATTAACGAAGTAGTAGCGGATAGTTCTTTAATCGGCTCTTAAACGAACATGGTAATCTTCACGATAGTTTCATAAAAAAGAAAAATAAAAAATTATCGAGGTAATACATGTACATACATGTATGCGTATATTATACTCTCGCTTTCTCTCTCATTTTCTGTCTTTCTCTCTCTAAAAATTAATTAAAATATACGCGAATAAAATACTTTATAAAAATCGATATCGATAAAATTTGTGAAATATTTTCCGTACCATATTGGACTACGATTTTATCGTTCATTCGGGAATTGCTGAAATGCTAATTATGTAAGGGAGGAAGCGGGTTGGCGTTACCAATTTAGAAAGAACGAAGAACAATAGTGAGACTGCTCTCACGTCGACGTAAAATCGGCTTATGAGACATTAGAATAGTAACATTGTGAGATTGCATCACGAATTGGCACGGAGAGAATCCTTCGTTAGGGAAGCGCGATCATTATTTAACTTGTTGCCGTGTTACACGTGATTTCTTTCATTCATGCATCCTTATCTCGTCACGTGTGCACGTGTTTGGCAATCGGTATCACGGCATAAAGATTTTTATTCTGAAGCAATACATGTTTGGAGCATGTATGTCAAGGATTTTTCATTTGCTTTCTGCTTGAACTGTGTAAGAAAAATATACGAAGCGGTTAAAAATTTCTAACTTTTTTCCACGAAATTTATTTTTGATTTCAGCAATTTTAATACGTTTTTAAGGATCAACCAAATTTGTTTAAAATTGTAAATTCAAATCATTTGTATTTCAAAAGATAAATAATTTTATACTTTAAATGTGCATAACGCGACTTTTTTTTTAAAGAAATATGTAAATTAAAAGACATGAATGTTTATAACGGTCTGCACACTTCTGTTACAGAATATGTCTACGGGATAGATCATGATTTGCAAGCGAGAGCACGCTCGGCCATCGAGGCGGAGAGATTCGCCTATCGATCGTAAGTTAATCCCCGTTTTCGAAGATACAAATTTCGCTAAGAGAAAAAAAGTACTTTGTGTCGCCCGGCCATAAATTCCCGAGAAATGCATCCCGGTGAAAACACGCGTACTTTCCCAGTCACGCCGTACGATTAACGACCGTAATATATTACGATCCGGTTTATTTTACTTTTACGAATTCTGGCGGCGAAATGCAAAATTTTGACCGAACTGACTTTTATATAATCTGTCTATTTCAATAAGATCCGTGATAGTACAGGAATTCCGAAAGCCCCACGTATGCACGCACATCGCCGAATGTATAATGAAGTCGGGTCACGATCGGATCGGGAGAGAGAAAGAGAAAAAAAAAGATGCCATTGTGGGCTTCAAGGACAAACGGATCTCTCTCTTTCTCTCTCCGATCGTCTGTAATTAATGAGAAATTGATTTTCTGGTGCGCAAAAAAAAAAGGATACTCGACACACTTCTATTATTTATCCAAGACACCATCTATTAAGAAATACCGCTCGCCAAAATGTTTGATATTGGTATTCATTACTTTTTTAAAGTAATGTATCATATACATCTCTCTGAAATATAAATGAGTGAGATTTGTAATCTTATAATGACATGTATATTAGTTGTAATAACGTGTATATTATTTTGTATAAATGAGTAAGATTTGTAATCTTATAATAACATGTATATTAGTCCGATGAGAGTCTTAAGGATACCCATACATCAAAACTGATTTATTAGTTTCTGTTATATACAATTTTATGAGGTCAGACACTCTTATTGGAGATGATAAATCATTTCAAACCGTATGGATTATACGCATATACATAACTACAAAGTAAATTTCTCAGAATAATAAACGGATTGGAATAATACGATAAATAATAATATTTTAGCTTACGCGATACGGCGATTTTAGTGATAACAGTATAAAATGATGAGGATGAATAAAACGTTAATTTTTTTTTCCATTACGTCAAATAGCACGAAGAGGATATTAATCTTCGTAAAAACGCATTCTTCGAATTTGCTCCGTGTATGTACAGCGTGTAAAAAATTCTGGAGATTCTGGAGGAGGATCCTTCAGATCGGGAAAGATTTCGGGAATTTTAAAAATACGTTACGAGATATGCGCGATGCGGGTTTTAATTAATGTATCACTATCTTGTGACGTCTGCCAGTGAGATTCACGGAAATTAACCAGACAGTCGGCGCGCCAACACAGTTTGCATGACATTTTTATTTTTATGATTAAACATTTATTAACGGCAATTAGCATGAAATCGCTGTAAATCGCACACCTGAATGCAACCTATTTGCATCGTGGTCAACGTGAAATATCGAATTGCCGGGCGTTTCACGCAAGATATAAATAAAAATGGCACGCGTTAATATTATAATTTGCTGATGCCGTAGCGGAGTAGATTAGCGGTTTCTCCCTCTTTCTCTTGAGAAATTGAACTAAATCAATATGCATAACGAAAGCTAAGCTGTAGACATTGCTGTGAAACTCTCAATTACCAGAGACGGACAGTGTTGACGGTCTTTCCACAGGAATGTCGTCGGTTTACCAGGAAGGAAATTGATTCCGCCGTGACATTCACGATTCACTTGCCGTTTTCACATGCCGGTGACAATAACAACGAAACACCGAAAAAATTTTTACTTCTTTCAAATAAATTCTTCAAAATTTCTCCCCTCTCTTATCAAATATTATCTAACGTCATTATCAAAATCCAAAGTATAATTTTCCAAAAAATTTCAAACAAACCTGAAAAGATACCTTGTAGAAAATAATGTTATATACATTATAGCCTCATAACTTAAATCTTCCAATAAAAAAATATTTTATTTAATATTGATTGCTAAAAAAAAGTAGCCTGCCGTTTATCTGTTTCCAAGTAGAAAAGCGCCGGTCGCAACGGAAATAACTCGTATATCAACACACCTATTAATTTCTTTTTTAAACAAGAATGATTTCTCGTTTATTGACTCGATCGACGAGTTTGTCGCATGTACGGCGGGCTGGCGACATTAGAGAACGACCACGATGACGACGACCACGTGTGCACGGCGTATCTCGCAACGCTGGTGCGTGCACGCCTCCTCCCGTTACCAGCAGCCTTCTCGAGGTCGAGGAAAGGGAATAGCGACGTGCAATGGGTTGCACGAGAAATCTTCCTCGTGACTGAAATGCCGATGGCCGGATCGGCCGACATCGCCGGCTCCTTTCCTCGGCCATGAAAGTAAAAGCGCGCGCCATGCGCGAGAAAAAGGGGGAAATGGAGCAGGAAGGACGCGTTCGACTTCTAGCGGAACTGGATTCCACTGGATTCTTCCACCTCGAGCGAAAGGACACATATATAGATAGCGAGATCGCGAGGAAAAACAAAAAGATCTTACCGGCGCGAACAAAACCGTTATACCTTACACCGTCGTGACAAATATCGTCATTATTATAAAAAGAATTCTTACGAGAGACGTTTTATTCATAGAAAATCTCGTTTCAGTGAATCCGCAGATTATTATTTATTACAAATTGATTCTTATCTATTTTGCTTTGACAATAAATTAAACACTCGCGTTTCTTATGTAAAAAAAATGTAGTCAGTAAGATTCTATTTCTCCAACAAGACAAACTTCAACTATTCCACTTTATTGCAAAATTTAAAAAAATAATTCCGATATCCCGACGATAATATCGAAAAAGAAAGGAAATGAGGGAGATACGTTATGTAAAGACGAAAGAGACAATAGAGAGAAAAGAATGAATGGAAGTGGAAGTAATAGCTGTTATGTTAACGAACAATTATGTTAATGAACAATTACCGTTTTACAGGAAATTGATTGATATATTACTGGGAAAAGATTGCTATATTCACTGTGTAATATTCGAGTATCAAATGATAATTTCCAGTAATAGACTATTGCATACGCTGTATTAAATTACCGAAGACATTCCTAGAAATTTTAAGTGACCTCTATATTCTCACGCATTTTACTCCAAGTGATTAAATTTTTCGAAACGACTGGGAAGTTGAATTTTTCCTATACGATCAAAGATTTGGAAGAATTACGATTTAAAACCCTATCAGTTCTTATCACTCAAGCTTATTGTATACGCTCGCTGTTAAATTCCCTTCGGCATCGCTGTTAAATTCCCTTCGGTATCGCTGTTCGATCAATTGTATTGTTGTTCGGAAATTATTTAAGTTTATTTCTTTTTCCAGGCAGACAAGCAAGATACAATCGGTAAACACAGCCTGCAGAGTTCGATCAGAAAGACCATGTCCACCGAACAAGTACAGAACGCCTTCCGGCGTCTGCAATAATGTGAGGCATCCTGCCTGGGGTGCCAGAGGTTCCCCGTTCCTCAAATTGTTGCCATCGGAATATTCGGATGGTAAGACATTGCACAAGATATTGCAAGAATTGCACAATATATCTTTGATATCTTCAACACGTGCTTTCGCATAAAATAAAATATTCAATCAGCCATTTGATAATAATATAGGAATAAATAAAATAGGACGCGTTGAAATTAATCTAAAATATGCGGGAGGTGTTTTTAAAATAATATTTTTTTATTTTCCGCGCATGTAAAGAAAAATTGAGAATAGAAAAATAGTTTTGATATGTTAGAATATTTGTATTTAATTCTAACATGTTTGATTGTAGTTATCGACAGATTGAATTTATATATTAAAATTAGCAATCTAATTTCTGACGCAAAAATATTCTATATTTATTTGCGCGAGATTAATTAACGTTCATTAATTTCATTGGCTTCAGTCGATCGATTTCAACAATTTATAAGAGCAAGATACTGTATTATTAATATCGCAATATCGTTTTCCTATTTCGACCATTTCGTGAATAGTAAATTTGAAAACCACATGTATACAGTCGTTTATAAAATACCAAGACTCAAACTTTCATTTGTATAAATAATTAGATAATTAATGAGAAATTGGTCTCGTAACATCGTTAGCATTCATAATCGTCGGCAATTACGAATTTCAGCATTGAAAGTGAAGAAGAAACATTAAAAAATTACTAATTAAACGTCGCGATCTCTCTTCATTTGGATAACAAAGTAATGATTATGGGAGCAAGGCACTCCGTCGTTGTTATCGTAATACCGTCTTCCCGACTCACGATGCAGCATCGAGAATGGAAAGTGAAAATTGGAACGCGCGTGCTAGCTAGACAAACGAGCCTAGATCCACTTCGGCGTCGGCTCGTCCGGTGTGGGCCGATACGCGGCAGCCTTCCCGGGGGGGATGGGAGCCTTCGGAGAAGGCGGATTAGCATGCGGAAAGGCGCTGCGCGCGTGCTCGGGAGCCCGTTGAAATAGAGAGTTTCGTGAGTGGGTCTTCTCTCTCGTCTGTGGCGCTATGTCAATTGCGACATCGTGTGTGCGCGCACGCACGCAACGCGAACACTACAAAAAAATAGTGGAGGATCTCGCGCGAGGTTCGCGAGCGCGAGCGCGCGCGCGCGCGCGCGCGCGCGCGATCGTTTGTGCCGGCCGTTACGTGCTCGCACCGCGTAACACCGTTACTTCGCTCCTTCGTTCTCTCCCCTTGTTTTTCCCGGAAAGAAAAAGCCTCTTCCTACCTCCGGTCGCGTGCTTCTTCATGAGCGTCGGTTTGTTTCTTTACGACTTGCCCGGTACTGATCCCTCCGATCACTTCCATCCTTGTTTCCGGGACATTTGCTTCATGATGGATTATAATGGGTACGCGTACGTAATCTCCCGACAGCGATTTTACGTATTATAATCATATCTTTTGTTATACACGTTATAAATTTCGGGATCGAACGCTAAATAATTTTTTCTCGCTCGTTTTTTGGATTAATATTATAAAAATATATTTTACGTTTTTATTATATGAATAAGTGGAAGAGATATCAATCTTTGATATAAGCAAAAATCGTCGAGTTAATTAGCTCAATCTTTTGTACGAGTCTATATTTAAAATTTTTTTTCATTTTTTTCATTTTTAATTCACACGTATAAAATTTTTAACAAAAATATATGCGCGCGCATGTAGTTTGATATATATTATTATATTTATATATTATATTTATTTATATTATTATATTTATATAAATATATAT
>VBVQ01000940.1:0-43454 GCA_011636635.1 Tetramorium simillimum
CCCCCGCCCCGAGCGGGAGGCGGAGGGAGAAGCGGGAGACGAGCGATACACGCCCAGGAACTGGAACAAGGTATGCGAGAGTATGTGCGAAGTAACGCGCCGCGGGAATGCAACAGGCGCATACCGTACGCTCACCCAGTGAACGCGTATCAGCCGAGATTGCGACGAGGACCGAGCGGGAAAAACGCGCGCCCACGTTCGCGCGTATATAAATAGTATATAATGAGGAAGCCCCGCGATCCGCGCGCGCTGCCGAGGGAACCCGCGATGAATAGCCGCCGTGCCTTTCCGCGGGAGGATCCGCGCGGATGAACAACGCTTCGCCCGCGGGTCGCGAGGATCGGCGCACGGTCAACCAGAGAGAGAGAGAGAGAGACCGCGGCCGGTGCATCTGGGTCAGCCCGCGGTCGAGTCGGCGATTGCCGGGATTCGACACACGCAGGAAGAGAAGGAAGGAGACGGTCTCTAACGAGGCCGTCGACGCGATAAGGAGGACTTTATTTACTCGTGGGAGACAAATCGACGCGCGGTAGTTACGGAATGTTACGAGCCGGACGTAACGCAACGACAACATTGCCGGGATTATCGCCGGCAATAATTCTCGCCTCGAGAGATAGTCGGCGCGGGAAACGGCGCGCCGCGCGCTCAGCGTCTCCGCGGTCGCGCGATAATAATCTGGCTGCAGCTTATCACCGAGCTTGTCGGCTTAGGAGACGAATAATTACGCGGGATATTGTCCGGTTTCGTATAGCGCCAATCAACGTGGCGCTATTCCCGTCGCGCACCTGCATCGACTTTCTATCTTTACGGTCTGTCTCTCCGTATACCCAGGTACTCCTGACCTCTCTTTCTCCTCCACGTTATCGAGACGACGTTAAATAATTTTATCGACGAGTGTAACGGTTACGTTACATCTCGACCGCAGGGGGGGGGAGGGAGAGAGAGGGACACTGCGAAGGCGGGACACGGATCTCTATTGCGCCTCCGAAAAAATAATCCCTCCGTCGATTGATCAAACAGGCGATCGGCGGATCTGCGCGAGCGTACGTATGTGTGTATATTCTTTGATATTCCAGGCGGGAACTTATGGCTCGCCGCGCGGCGAGCCTTTCCGTTCCAGGTCACGGAGATTCGCCGGCTTGTGCATCTCTCTACGCGAGGATAGGCATCTCTACGAGGGCCCCTCTCGGTCGTCGCGAGTGCGCCGCGAGTGCGCGCTGCACCTTGTACCGTTACCGGGCATATAATCGCTCGCCGGGCGAACGAAGAGTCGACGTCCGATCGGATTCGTGCCGCCGGTGCGGCACGGCGCGGCGCGGATTAAAATTCAACGGCTCTCCCTCGCCTCCTCTCTCTCTCTCTCTTTCTCCGCTCGACTACGGTTTCGTCGCCCGCGATTAGACGATCGCGAGCAAGTACGTTTTCTCACAGGCGAGTACGCCGGGAGCCGCTATTTAGCCCGAGTCGATCGACTTGGGGGCCCCCCCGAGATCGGCCCCCAAGTGTTACACGAGCGTAACGATTCTCTGCGTCCGTCGTGTTTTTAGCCGGCCGACCCGCTGGGTCAAGAACGTGATGGCTTTACGGGAGGTAGAGTCATATGCGTGTTCCTCTCTAAACGCCCCGATTAATCGAGCCGGCGGACGCGGCGTGTGCCCGAGGTAAAAAGGCTTTCATGTCTATTATTCTTGATCTATTATGCTGGATCTCTCTCGGCTGTTAATCGGCACACGAAATATCTTAATAGGAGCGATATACGGCAAAAAAACTGTATACGTGGAGAGCGCAATGAGCTCTCTTCTGAAATAAACGGTCTGAAAAGCCTTTAATGCGGACGTGCCGCGAGCGGACGTGCCGCGAGCGCGCCGAGTGGGGAATATCCCCGAGAAATTGTACGTCAAAGTTAATGAAGGCTCAATTTGATAATTCCAATAATCTTACAGCTCGACGTATGGCAGATAGATAGGTGTGTAGATCGAACGATAAGGAGCCGGGAAGAAAGACAGAAGGAGCGAGAGAATCTTTCTCTCTCCCTCTCGCTTTTTATCTCTCGTGCGCGCAGCACAGGAAGAAAACAATGTCCGCGCGGCAAAAAGCCCCAGCGCTCTCTTCCCTATCGCCTCCAATTGCGCGAGGAGCAGAGGGACCGCGTCCCGGAGGCGATAATTATAATCGAATCAAGTTCCCGTCAAAGAAGCGCGCGACTTTCCTCGCGATTAGATAAACATTGCCTTGTCAATTGCCCCGTCGACTCGGGAGAACGTAATCGCTAATTAACAGCTTAATCGACAGAGCGGTCCGGATATTTATCGAAAAACGAGCAACACAAATGCCGCTGTACGCTCCATTTGGCCGCGAGGCAAACGAAGGTGCGCGACATTGGAAAGTTCGCGGGAGCGATGTTGATGCACGACACGCGTTAACGCAGCCGTCGCTTTTTGCGCGGCCGCTCGGGGCCTCGCGCTCTCTCTCCGATTTCAATAACGCACTCTAGACACCGGAATTCCGGTTTAACGAGCAGCAACCGGCGCTGACCTATGGCGTCGCGGACAATATATCCCTGTCGTTCGAGATCTTCGCGGGAAGCTGGGTCCAAACAAGACGGAACTAACGCGCGTTCGCATCGGTCCTCGCAAAAAAAAATGCGTATAACTGCGTAGAGAACACTCTCTCAATTTTATCGATCAATTTCGCACGCGATCTGATAGTTTCTTAAATTCAGTCCTCGCGCGTTATCTCCGCGCGAATGATTTACGCCGGGCAGATTAGAACTTAGAACTGCCGACTGATTTTGTTTTTCCTTATCGCGTCTTAGCGGTTTAACCGTCGTTTACGAAAGTAAACAGCGTATTGATTTTGATTTGCAGCAGAACCGTTCTCGAAATTAGATCATCTCCTTCCTCCTTTCACCGTGGACAGCACGAAAATTGTAAATCATTATCGAGACACTGATATCAATGCCAATCAATTAATCATAAATGTACGTACGCTCGACCGAAGGTGTCGTACGACCTGATACTTTCTAGAGTGAAAGATTTCACGATGTTCGATAATGTTCAATAACACTGAACAAGCTCGGAAAGTAAGTCAAAAATGATTCGACAATCTTTACAGCCCCCGTCGATTAAAAGGGGGCTTGTGAAAACATTCTTATCGCATACACCGAGCGCGGCTTTCACGTCTGGAAATAAAATGAATAGCGCGCGCGGCCGGACTGGTCTAGCAAAAATGTCCCGAGCGAAGATACGGCAAAAAGTGAATCAGTCGTAAATACGGGGATTGAAACTAATCGAGAGGTGTATCGACGACACGGGGAAAAGCAACAATCTGCTAACGGGGAACCCGGAGAACCACATTCGTAATCTCTGACAGGCAACGATAGAGTTTATAATGTCGCTCTAGGTTCCACTATTTCCAATCAGGATCAGTTTTAAAGTTACTCTGTAATCATTATAAAGCTTACGGGAGTTCGGCGCGCGAGATATCTGTCTGGCTGTGTGCGCAAAAGTCAATAAGAGATCGCGTTTCGAACAGCCGACAGCAATAAGCGTGTATAATATTTTGATTACAGGCGATGTGCGACGAGAAAGTTTGATTTCCTTTCTCGTGTTCCGAGATTCTTTCGCGGTTCGACAACAATAGAGACGTATCGCGAAGTATCTATTGAAGTGTCGGGATACAGAAAAAGAAATTGCAGTATCGATCGCGTTACTATCGGAGTAGATTGCACGACATTGTTCATCTATATGTTAATGAAATCGAGCATCTACGAGGAAATTGTCATTTAAATAATCTATATTGAATCGATCACATATTTAATTAAAGAAAATCGTTAAGATGGATCGATTGTATTCTAAGAACCTATTCTTACTAAAAAATTACTATTCTATTTATATTCGCCGGCAAACAAAGTACAGTTCAAAGTACAAAGAACGTATCGTCGCGTCGATTCCCATGATAAGATAATTATGTTTCGATCAAACAAAATACCGTCGCGCGAAATATTGTTATGAATCCGACGAGATACATGATAGCTTTTTAGAATTAGGTGTTCGTCGATTATAATCGCCACTACAAAATTAAAGGACAAATTTCTTATATACATTGTTAAATATTAAAGAATCAAATTTAAATCAATTCCTTGAGTTAAGTAAAAGAAAATAATATTTTGTTATATTTAATTATCATGTGTGTCGAAATTATTATTTTAACATGTTATTTAATTTCATTGATTTAATTAAATTAACGACATATTGAGTAAAAGCATTTTTTGAGCGATTTGAAGTAAAGATGACTCAAATTGAGTATAATTTGAAATAATAAATTTAACAGTGTAGATAAATCATCGTATTGAAGCAATACTTTGCAACGTCTCTTTGAAAATTTTCGTATGTGTAGCAGAATCATTATCTACCAGACCCTCAGGTTTGAAACCATCGCATTCAGACGATCGATGCGCGATATGTATGGAAACAATCGGAGAGGGTGTTTCATGGCAACCTACCAAGCGGGGTTTCGTCCCTTAGGGTGATTAACCTTTAGATTCCGAAGACACGCTACAATCGTGCCGCCTTTATTTTTACTCTCGATCCAATGTAAAAGTTCAAGAAGTTTAAAAAAAAATCACGGTAAATCATGACGATAAATTAGATTTTGCCAATTCATAGAAAATTCATAGAGAGACCCTGTGCTTCAATCAAAAGCCTAAGAATACACGTACACACACCTACGTTCGTTCCTAATCGACAATATTTTTTCTAGAACGCGCTGTAATTGTCGATTAATCGTCTGTCACTACCGCGGGCGCCCAAGTCGGTCGGGCCGCATATTATTTGTGCCCCACATAGCATCCATTTTTACGGGGGAACGCGGAGAGCTGCATGCGCGAGTGCCCCGAGCGTGGATCATAAATATGCGCAGCCGTCATTTCCTTGCCGGCGATATTAGGTATGCCAGTCCGCGAGAGAGGAAGGAGCAACCAGAACGCGACCGGCAATGGCGCGAGTCGTTTGCATAAATCATCGTGCTTTATTTATCTTGCCCGCTCGCTCCATTATCCGCGCGCAGCGTACGACGCATACTTTTAATAGCTTAATAGCGTACTCGTAGCGGATGAACGGTTCGCGGCGACGGACCTGTCGCGAGACGGTCGCGACGACACTCTCCGCGTTCTCTCTCGAGAGTCGAACTCGCGCGCGTGCAGAAAGAAACGAAGAAACTCGCGCGTTTTGCGAGCGCCCCGTCGCCGTACGGGGTTTTCCTCCGTGAATTGCCCACGCTTCCTTCACGGCATATTAAACGCCCGGCTCCGGCTCCACGGCGGATGAATTCTGCGCAGACTCCGCGATCTAAAATACTCCCGCCGATCAATATTCATAAAACTCTCGCGTTTCTGGCGTTACACGCGATCCTCTCCGCGTCGCGTGCGTCGGATCTCGCGCGGAGAACCCCATCGCCTGACGTTCCTATCGCGTAAAGATCGGCATCTTCCCGTTGAGCAGAGGCGTAACGTAACGATGTTTGCGGTTGAAAACGAAGGATAGCCGCGGGCGTTGGGGAATTCGCTTCTCGCTCTGGAAGATGCAATTGCAAGATGTAACATTTGATCTCCTGACGTGAGAGGAAATAAAATCGTATTAGATTAGACGCCCCCTCCGAGAGAAGCACGTCCAGTGGGTGTCGAGTGAATTGTCAGTCGATCGATCCGACGGAAACGTCGGCAAAAATAACAGTAAGGTCACATGATAAAATTTAATTGCGTGTATCGGCTGCTTATCGAGCGCCTTTCCTATCTTTGGCTTTGCTTGACCGTGAGGCTCTACCTTAATCGCCGGTTCAAGAGTCAATGAGCAAACGGTGGTCGATCACCGGCGAGTTGTCCCGTGAAAAATTGCGGATCATTCTGTTTGAACAGGATGGACATTTCGCCGTGTCGACGAGGGAGTGACGTGAGAGATGTTAATAGCCTTAACACTAGAAGTGCCGAGATTTCTGATCGTTTTTATGTTTTAGATTAATAGCTCGTTTCTTGCGTAAAAGATAGGATTATGAAATTTTACAACTTCAGAATAGATAAGTAGTGTATTTACTTTTTTACAGCATTTTTACAGCCAACGAGAAATTTGATTTATGTCAAAAACTTAAATGCTTCTCATTTTCTTTATTTCATTCACTCCTCCACATTTTTTTTATAATAACAACTTTCCTTTAACATCTTAAATGTCCTTGAAACTTTCTTTTATGTCTACCTGACTTTTATCTCTTTTTATTCCAATCCTTTCTCTATAATTTCAGAATAAAAAAAAATGATTGATGAAATGATTACAAAGTTTCCTATTTTTTACACAAAGCTATTAATTTAAGCTATTAATGTAAAAAATAAAAACGGTCACACAGAAATGAATCTATACTTTTAGTTTTAAAAAACGTCGGACTCAGTCCCCTGGAAACGACTGACTGTCGACAACCTTCGAGTTCTCGATTCCCGAAGACGTTCGAGACGCTCCGGCGAAGATGCGACCGCGAGGGAATACCTTCAAGAGCCCGATGCCTCGAATGTCCTCCACTCACGGCGCGGCGCCCACGGACACAACGGGTGCGCGTATTGCGCGACAAATCGATGAGTCATGCCGTGCGGCCGTTCCATCCCGGTGCAACGCGACGGCATAACTTTCGTCGTTTCCGAGGGGACGGGGCGACAGGGCGGCGCGGAGGATCAACGTCGAAATGCGAGGTTTTTAAACAAAAATCGACGCAATCGCCGATGCGATTTTTGCGATTCTCGCCGCGATTGCATTTTCTCACGTATAAAACCGCGATTTGCACCGCGCGACTTGTCTTCACGCTGACTCGCTCCTGTCCGATTACGCAAGGAGGCGACGTCCAGCGTGGACTTTGGCGCGCGCCTTGCACGTTTTGTTTTCGTTCAAGGTGTTCACGAACGTGCGCGACTCGGCGCAGCGGCGGCATCGATCCGCCGCGCGTCTCGGGCGTCTCGAGACCGACCTCGAAAACGGGGCCCGCGGTAATAATAATTCCGGTCGCACCTGCGCGGCATCCTTCGCGGCACACGGCAGCTGCGGCCTTGACATCGGAGGCGCCCGCGGATCGCGGGGGGGGGGGACACTTTCAAGAGGCGAGATCTCGAGCGACGTCCTCTTGTCCTGTATCGTCGCTTTAAAATACATAATTACCGTCGCGGGGGCGTATCGTCGACAATGACGAGTATTGATCCTCCGCGCGCGGACCTGGGGCGTGCAAATGAGAGAAGAAAAATAAGCCGAGATTTACCCTGGAGCATGTTGTGGTCGGCGTCCTCGTCCGCGTGGTAGCGGACGCCGCCGATCGACGAGGACAGCAGGCTCATTTTCGCGACGGTGCGCCCGTCGTGCGCAGGTCCCCGATACAGCCGAGCGGCACGCCGAGCGGGTCCGCGAACCGGCGCGGCGCGAGGGGCCGCCTGGCCCGCGCGCTCGCGGAGCTATTGGCGCGCGCTCGCCGCACGGCCACGGGCGAGCCAATCGACGCGCGCGGGAGCCTCAGGGAGAGACTCGCGGGGCCTCACGGACCTCGGAGAGCTCGCGAAAAGCCGCCGGCCATGGGCTGCCCGACTCCGAAACGTCACTTTCTCCCGACGACGGCAGCGGCAGCGCTTACTCCCGATGTCCACCTGCGACGGCGCGTCCGCCGTCTTCCCGCGGGATGATCGCCCCGATCACCGCTACCAGCGTTGTCCCCTGGACCAGGCGGCCGCGGACCCTGACGATCGCGACCCGCACCACCGATACCGTGCGGCGATACGCGGACCACGGACGCGATTTGACAGCTCGCGCGACGTCGAGCCGCTCCGACGTTGTCACTCCGGCTTGACTGGCACCGCTGGCACTGCCCCGCCAGGCCGAGTCGCGTCCAGGCGTACGGCCGTGCGCGTCCGCGCCGTATCCCCGCGTCCCCGCTGTTCCGCCGTGAAACACGGCGGCGCAATGACGGCCGCGATCAATAACAGTCACCGCCGGCCGTCGCTGCCGGCGACTGCGCTATCGCGTTATCGCCACGCTCGTGGAAGACGCACGCGAGAGATCCCACCGCCGCCGACGGGTCGGTTACTTCTTCGCCTCGAAATGTCCGTACGCGAAATTGCCCGACGACCGAATGACCACGCTCAAATTCCATTCCGCACGAAGCGCGTAAATTATTCGTAGACGTCTCTTCCTTCCCCCGCCGGAGATCGCCCCCGGCGAAATCGCGTTACGTTGACGCAACGGGGAAACGCGTCGCCGTCGCGCAGAGAGCGAGGCGAAAATGTAGGTGAACGTCGAAAACGTTACGCACCTCGATTTGTTTATTATTTCGTCGTGACATAATTAACGGCTGCGGCCGCGTTGCGCGCGCCGCGCGCGAGACCGCCGAATTATGGTTCCGTAACGCTTTGACTTGCGCGTAACGCGCCGGGAGAGGTGCGAGATCGGGAGGCATGATCAGATTATCGGAGAAAGTCCCGGTTATCATTGTTCACGACGCTTCGCACGCCGCGTACATGTATGATCGGCCTTCGTTTCCCTAAGATCTTTCTTAACGTTATACGTTGCATTGCGCAATAACGTTGTCAGAACGACTCAGAACTGTTATTAACGGAACAAACGGTGTAAAAATAGCAGGAACTTTAAACTACTTAATGTGGAGAATTTTCCGTTGCACTTTATGTTGCATCGCGCAATAACATTGTCAAAGCAGCGCTATTATCGGGACAGCGCGGTGTAAAAATAGCAGAAACTCTAAACTACTTAATTTAGAAAATTTTCCGTTGCACATTTACATTGCATCGCGCGATAACATTGTCAGAACTGCGCTATTATCGGGACAGCGGTGTAAAAATAGCAGGAACTTTAAACTACGTAGGGCCGGTTTTTTTTTTTCAATTTTTTGATAAGCTAATAGTTAAATCATACGTCTGATTTGTCTAGCTTGAAGATAAGACAAGGACAGACGTATAATTTAACTATTAGTTGGCTTACCAAGAAATTGGAAAAGCCGGCTCTTAATTTGGAGAATTCCGTTGCACTTTACGTTGCATTGCGTGAGCAATACTATCACCTCTCAAGGCATTATTGACCTTTCCCAACTGAATCGCTTACATCTTTCTCTTCACAGATGTATATTATTACATTTTTATATCACATCACAATTTTACATTTTTCCCGCGTGTAACGTGTTATTACGTTTAGATTCGAAACGCGGCGCCGGGGCACGAGGGGGACGGGGGCTTCCGACGGGGCGTGCGCCGGGAATGACTTACAATTAGCGGGTAGGTAAATCGACCGTTTTCATCGCGACTTGGACGGCCGCTCGCGTTCCCCAGCCGGGTGGCGTTTCATTACGCCCTGACATCGGCGTTGCATTTTGCGCGGGCATTCATGCATACACGAGCATGTCCGTTTCGACCGGGTAATGCTCGGGGAGTAATTCGCCTGTCCCGTTACGCACGCTCAACGGGATTAATGCCTTATCGCGCGTCGCTGAGCGTTTCGTCGCACGGGGAATCCCCGATCCCGAGGGAGATCCCGGGCGCGTACTCGCTCTTCCTATCGGTTCGACTGCGATTTCGCGACAGTCGTGAAGACCCGCCGCTACCGTGCGCCTCGGTCTGTCTCTCGAAAGTGCGCGCCGACGGCCGATAACCGGACATATCGATCCTTACGACTTTTCGACTTCCGCGCGCGAAGTCGAAAAGTCGACTTTCCAACTCGACAAGAAACTCGGCAGGACTCGGAGCGGCGCGCATACATAATAATTTTACATATTAACGGGACACGGTGACGCGGCGGCCCGTTTAATACTCCGTTTAACAAGATAACCCGCGGTGTTATCGCGGTCCGTATCTGACGATTAACCGCGCGGCGCGTAAATAAGCGCCCCGTCGTCTCTCGCGTGCGCGCCGCGACGTTTCGAAAAACCTGTCGCCGCGGCCCGTTAACGCGAGGGACTTCGGAATCGCGCCGGCGGATAGTAATTAATTGTGTCTCCGTGAGAACCGGCTCCGTCGCGCCGCGAAACCGATGCGAGATGTCAGAGTAACGTAACGCGTATTTATGCCTCCGCCGTTTAAAGTCCGCGATGTCATCTGTCTTCACCGCGTACGTTTTTCCCGTCGGATGCAGTTTTTTTCTCCCCGCCGAGAAAAATGATCTCGATTTTTTTCCTCTCTTTGCTTTAGAATGGAATGACGCTTCGTGCTGACGGAAGGACTCCAGATTCGAATCCTACATGTACCCTACTTTTCAGCAGAAAGTTTTTTTAATAGATCTAGACGACATTAGGAACTATTACAGCCTTTTACCCTCCCATTTTATACTATACTTTGAGATGGACCTCCACACACCGAAAAATATGTACTACCTACAAATAAATATACTCGTTCTAAGTATTTGGTAAGTTTATATATCCGCAAATCTATCATAAAGTTATCGTACACTGAAAGAAAAATATAACTACTTTTAGATCCAACCACAATGTTATAATATTTCTAATGATAATCATGTTAATAATACATATGATACATAATGATACATATAGTTAAATTAATCATATTTATTGTTAGAAATATTATAAAATTATGGTTAGTTCTCAAAAGTAACTATATTTTTCTCTCAGTGTAAACGTCACATTTACTTAAAACTTATTCTTGTAACGAGTACATCTTGAACTATTATTAAGAAAATAATCTCTGCCGAAGAAAACCTACTTAAACCAAATAAAGTAAAATGAATAATTACTTTTCTAGTCTGTAGAATGATATTTTTCTGTGTGCACGCGCACCGATCAAAGGAGGAATTCTAATTACGGTCAGCTTTGGTAGAACGATCCGCGTCTAATTGGCGTGGCCACCTACCCATCACTGCCGACTCCCGTCGAAGGCCCCAAATTATGATCTTAGCCCAATTTCACCGAGATACCACGGCGCTCCCGGCTTCCGGTCGAGCGAGCGGCGAGCGCGAGCAGGTGTTCAATCATCGGCGATAAGAGTATCTCACGGATTTCGTTTCGGTTTTCCACGGCTGGGCGGGAGAAGGCATCGGTAACCGATGTTTACCCGCTCGCCGGTTTCCTCGAGGTGATTGCACGTTTGTAATAATAATGTCTACAATGTAACGCATAGCGCGCGCAAAGGGGTATCGGCTTGCAGAGAGACCCGAGGTTCAAGCCTCTCCTAATTATCGGTAAACACGTCCCGCCTTATCTCCTGCGCCGATATATGCCGTATTAATGATATATAATCAGGACCGATGGACAATGCGGACGCGCTTTTCGCCGGCGCGAGTCAAGCGTACCCCCCCGTGACTTTCGCGATCCTCCCGGGATTCCCTCGCCCTCTCGCCGGAGACTCGTGGACTTTTCCTCCGAAGATTGGAGAACGTACTGCGCTTCCTGCTATTAGAAGAAATTACTATTCCGGCCCCTCTGATACCGCGCGGCGCGTAACGGAGCCGATTCCTCTTACCGATCACCACGTTCTCAGGATCGATAGACAATTAGGATTGCGAGATGAAGGGAGCACAATGGGAACGCCGCTTATGAGAACCCACTTCATCTGTCCCCGAAATTATACGCCTCCTTCGTAGCCGTAGATCCCTCGATCGCTTCAATACGACGGGACGGGATACGTTCTCCGTTCGGATTGAAAGAGATTCTCGAAGGGGTGATTTCGCGCGTTTCCATTTCATCTCGCGCGTAAGTCGTTTCCCCGGCCCGTCGTAAGTGAATTATTTTACGGCGCGCGCGGTTCTCCACGCGGCGAGAGTCGCGGAAAAGTCGGCCTTCCGTTTTCTGCGGTTAGAAAACGATCACGGCGCGCGATTTCACGCCGCCTCCGCCGCCACCATCGGCGATCTCGATCCGATCCGTCTCTATCCGCGCGAACTTTTACCCGCTCATCATCTCTTACCTCTCGGCGACCTCTCTCGTGACCGGAGATCGGTCGCCGCCGGTTAATAACTTCTTCCCCTCTTTCTTTCCGGCGGGGAATCCGCGAGAGAATCCGCACGCGCGCGCTCTGGAAAGCTTTCAATTTGCCCGGAGAAAACCGCCGTTTCCGTTTCACCGTTATCGCAATCGCGCGTCGATTGACGGCCGCGCGTACAGCTGCGTCCGGACAATTTTTTCCCTCCCCCCCCGCGCGCCGCTCTTCCCGATCGGTATGCGAGACTAATCGTCGGAGATACCTAACGACCCGTTGCGATCCGATACCGTAACATTGTTGTTGTTGTTGTGTCGTCCCGGCGGTTACGCTCGACATTCGCGTCTATCGTCATTCTATCGGGCGCATTCATCTGCCAGCACGTGCACCATCTGTAGCATTCCCGGAGCCGATCGCTCGGTATGCCGGGGACGCGGAGGCTGCGCAATCTACTCGTTTTATTGAATCTTGGGTTTTTTTTTATAGCCATTTCATCGTTCAATATCATGTAAGTGTATTCTTATTTACGTTCTGTTTACGCTCCACCTAGTTCACGTTCTGTTCTACGATCTGTATATTTTTTCCCGTGCTCACCACGTTTTTGCTTTCTGATCTACCTTGTGCCGTAATCATCTCGGTTTTACTTCGGGCAGGGAAGAGCTTCGCTGGCGCCTTTACATTATTTTTCGTTCGTGTTGTTTGTAGCTATATCTAAATTATATAATTATGTAAATTCATCTCGTGTATAATATGTATACGCAATAGAATTATTATTATGTTATCCAGAGCGCGACTTTGACTAGATCTGATTAATGTAATCGGCGATTAATTCAATCGGTTCTAATTATAGCAAATTTTTTTTATTATACGAATCGTCCCCGATTTTCTCGTTGTTTCGTGTCAATCGGAGTTTAATCGAAATCACTTTCAAAATCGCAGCGACTGGGATAAGAAATGGTAAAAATTTCAAATTCTCCGCACTGAAAAAAAATTCTGGTTAAAAACAGAAAAATCTTGTAGGCGTGATCAAATACTTTGGTTATTATAATATAAATTCTAGTTATAATTGTTATAAAGTATTGAATTCTATTGTAATAACCAGAATTTCTATTATAATAACCAGAATATTTCATCACACCTGCAAGATTTTCTGATTCGTCCGTTTTTAACCAGAACTTTTTTCAGTGCAAGCAACAATAATTCAAACTTGATCTCGAGGTCATAGTCGTGAAAGTTCGTGATATTTCCTGGCAAGACTTTTGACGCGTTTCACATGTGGATTGTTCTCTCGCGCGTGTATCGGTTAAATCCGAACAAAACACCTCCGCGGTTGACCTTATCGAGGAAACAACGGGATAGGGCCGCTCTCGCCGTGAAACCTTCGGGAGTCTCATAATCATCCGCGGAATCGCGAGAGCGGCGGCGGTGGCGGTCGATGGGAAAGTATCGCGCGCGCGCGCGGTGGCGATGCCGATGAATTCGAAACGAGGCAAAGCTCTCGTTAACGAAAGAAAGCCATGCGAGCGAGTCGCGATCGCTGTCATTCGATCTGCCAATTACGCGACTCGACAACTCGTTCGCAGCGTGAAAAGTCGCCGAGAGCGTCGCGGGTCGTTTGGATTCCGCCGAGGGAAAAGCGGATCGCACGCACGTATTCCGCGTGTCAGAAACGCTCCCGCAGACGCGAGTTCTTGGCGACTGCTTTCGCGAGTGATCGAGAACGCGTTATTATATTTATCCAATCAATCTTATTGCGTATATTATATGGTAGTTTTTATAAAAAATATAATTACGAAAGGATATATTTTACACAAGGGTATATTTAGCGCGAGACACAGGAGACGCGTTTCTTGAATATTCATAAAATAGTGTTTAACACAAAAATAGATGTTTCTTTCATTAAAATGAAAAATGTTTAATAGCCAAACAGCTTTTCATTTTACATCGTCGTTCCTAGTAGCATAATGCAGTGACTGTAAATTGCACACTGAAAGAAAAATAGTTACTTTTGGTCTCAACAACAATTTTATAATATTTCTAACGATAATTATGGTTAACATAACGATGCAGATAATTATATTAATCATATTTATTGTTGAAAATATTATAAAATTGTGGTTGAGGCCGAAAGTAACTATATTTTTCTCTCACAATCAGTGCAAGTGTCTTGGTTGGTATTTTTCAATGTAAAGCCAATCTTATCTACAGAATAAATGTAAATGTATTACTGACAGTACACGTTACTTTTTAGATTTATATATATATATATATATATATATATATAAAATGTTAAATTTACATTATCTCTTCATTTGCATTACTTTCCCGTTGAAGAAATTATTTATTGCGCCAGTATATTACGCTACTAGGATGCTAGCCATTCACGTTATCCAATATTTTATCTTAAATGGCATTTATTTTTACAAGAGTTTTCACTTTTGCACGCTGCTCGCCGATAACGGCGCCGATGCGGGAGGATTTAGACGGCGTGCAGGCCGCTGCTTTACGTAATCGCGCGGCATAGCATGCCGGCATAGTTTCCAACGAGGAAAGTGTGTAATCGAGCGACGTGTCCACGCGCCCGAACACGGCGCGGCGACGTAAGGCGTTACGTCGGATTATACACGCGCCGGTAATAAACAAGACTTCGACCGGGGGCGCGCATCAGGCGCGATTACGATCGTCCGTCGTCCTTTCCCACGTATGTACGTATGTACGCGGGGCGTCTCGCTCGCGCGAGGACCGAGGCGGGGGATCCTTTTTTTTCTTTCATTCCGCGCGGCGCCGAGCGGGACCGTCTTCCTCTAAAATTCCTCTTCATCAAAAAGAAAGTTATTGTCCCCGGCGGGCATTAACGGTCGATCCGTCAGATAAATTCCTACGCGCCTTCCCGCAAAATTTTTTCCCTCGCTGTTGCGCGACTCTCTCGGAGAGCGAGCGGCGGGGAAACCGCGTTATCCGCATCCAGGCAGCAAGCCGACGTTGTTTGTCGTTATTTTGAAGAAAAACGTTTTATTTTCGCGATACTTTGATGTCAAAGTGACGGCACCCCGTCGACATAGAGCATCAGTGACATTACATATATGTTCTAATTTCGTAGTCAACAATGTAAATGTAATGTGACACATGTCGTTATGTTACACTGAGAGAAAAATATACCCAGTAAACACAAAGTAACAGTAATATAACGTCAATGTTAAAATTTCCTACTCGACAATATGACTGTTACCCAGCAAACACAAAATATTGCAGCAACATTGTAACAATATTGCTGTGATGTTGCTGCAATGTTAGAACGTTGCTACAATATAATAGTTTGTGTTTACTGGGTATATACAAGATATATTACATTGTAGTTATATTGTTGAGTAGGAAATTACACATTGACGTTGTATTATTGTTACTTTGTGTTTACTGGGTAACTATATTTTTCTCTCAGTGTGTACATTTATATTGTCGAGTGCGAAATTCTAACATAGATGAGATGTAACTGATGCTCCGCGTCGACTGGGCAGGTAGCGTCCAGCTTGCTGCCTGGACACTCCGCCGAGATCCTCGGGAACGGGACAGACTGAACGGACAGAACTCCGTAGACCCGTTTCCGCAAACGTCGGACAGACACGCGGAATCTGATCGACTCGTGGACGGTCCCGTTGCAGTCCGAAATGTCACGAGGCGCTATCGCACGAGCCGCTTTCGTAACGAATGTCGTAATACGCTCGCTGCTTCCCGTACAGCATTCCGATAACCAGCCGTTTTTTTTCGCCGTGGGCCCCGTCGGCTCGGCTCGAGCGAATCCGCTCGCGGTACCGCTAATCAACAGGAATATCGCTCGCGCAATGTGCCTCACCGCTCTGTGTCCAGCTGTCGAGGTCGTGGCAGAGTATGGTCCAGTCGTCCTCCAGATCCTGGAAGGTCGCCATGGCCGACGTGGTCGTCGTTCTCGCGCCACGGTGTCGTCGATCGCGAGGAATTCACCTGTGCCACGTGCGTTCGCCGCCCGTCGCGACGAGTCGCCCTCGGGCGAGATACCTTTTGCGAGTTCAGAAAGATCGACCGGCCGAATTTTATCACTTCAATTTCACGCCTTCGACCAAGCGCGCGGAGGAAATCCGCGAGGGCGTCGAGAGGAATCGCGCGGGACACGAATGGGGCACGGCGAGCGAAAGGATCGCGGAGCCGAAGCTGGATCACATGGGCGTCGGAGCGACACGCGCGTTCCACGCGCCTGCACACGCACCTGAACGCACGGAACGCGACTCGTTCCACCTCTGCCCGCCTCGGCACGGTCGCCGGTTTCCGCGTTGTTTGTTTTTAAAAGCGCGCTCTGCCGCTTCGCCTGTCAACGCACGGTTGTATGTATGCAAGTATACAAACGGCGCCAGACGCTTGACTGACGTATGTAATAAAATCCGAAAGTTTCTGATTCAAGGATATGGAAAAAGTGATAAACGTTAAATTATCGCTGATAAATGTTCTTCGCGCAAATCGGACTTGAAGTTTGAAGATACAAAATAATCGTGGGCTAAATCGGAATTGCAGTAGAATGATGAAGATGTGATCTCCGCAGTCAAAAATTTGGGACATCATTTTAATAGCGTAGAAAAATTAATTCATTGCTCGAAACAATATATTGAAATAAAAAGAAACTTTTGGATCCAACTATATAATTACGGACGTTACTTTGGTCAAACGATGCTTGATAAGAGAAATCGCATGATTTCGATTTGATTATGAATTTCAAAGTAAGCTCTGATGAATCATAACAAGTGATAATGATCGATCAATTTAAGCGCCTTATTACTTCGCTATCTTCCTTTTATGTATTTATTACATCATCGTCAAGACTGTTTTTCAAATCATCTTTCCCTTATATCCAAACGACGACACATACAAAAAAGTGACAAACGAAACCTGTCACAATATTTGACAAACAACTTGTAGTCATACTTAAATCGCGAAATATAAAATTGAAGATGTTTTATTATAATATATTCAGTTGCCCAAGAGTCGCAGATAGAAATAAGATATGAAAAAATTTATTTCTATAAAATTCTCATTTAAATAATCGCTGAATTATAGAAAAATGATCTGTCTTCTAAAATCTTTAGAAAACAGGATTGAAAGACAAGAAAAATGTATAATGCGATATTCGCAGATCGACATGACTTTTCGCTTCGAATAGTTTCTTAGCCATTTGTCAAATTTCATAAAATTATAATTATTTTAAATATAAAAATCCTCAAACTTATACCATCCATAGTGATTTATGATGTCTAAAATGGATGAAATTAGTCTCTGGACACAAGTATATACGAAGATTATTTATTTATTCCTACAAGTTCAAACACGAAGCGACTCGAGACATCAAGTACTCTTTAAAAAAAAGTAAGAACATTATTATTATTCGATGTAAGCACTCCTCATAAATAAGTTTTGTCTAGTTCAGCACGTTAGATTACTTATCGCTAGCTTAAAAACTATTTTTGTACATTACGCGTTTGTACACAGAGTAATATGTAACGAATTTCGTTTCAAGATACGTCTCTTACAAAAATGCGTGAAATAGAAAATGCAATAGAAAGCAGTCTTCCACGTTAAAAATACATACATCGGTGATATAAATAACGATGAATGTGTCGGAGTTGCGACAAGACCAGGTGAGCGAATATGACCGAAACGAGTATACCGCTTTTCGGCGGTCGGCACTCTACTCACTCATGATAGACTCCACTTCTCCACTTACGATGATCTGGTGATACTGGCGCACTTATATTTAATTAAAAATCGTTTATAAACGATGGAATACGAATACTTTTTTCACTCGTTACATGAGTAAACGATGTTTTGTAGCGTAGAAAAGTCTCTGAATTCCGTCAAGCAAACATTAAAAATTTATGAAGAAAGACAAACTTCTTCCATAGTCGAAATTAAGTTATCCAATCCGTACAAGAAACCCTCTTCGTGGTTACCTTCCTCCCAAGGACGCCTGTGCGTGAGCTTTCGTCCGTTCGGCACCTCTCGCGTTTTCGCGAAGTCTATCAGCCAAATGCCCACCTTTTCGTTGTCGTAAATCATGAAAATACTACTCCCGATTACCTGAAAAAGAAAATAATAAGTTGGAACAGATGTACAAAAAGGATTTTATGATATAATCGACAAAAATAACTGACGTATCGTACCTCATGAGTTTCAAAATATTCCGATTCCTCAATTTTAATTCGTAGATTCCTGAGGCGCGCGAGGATCTTTTGACGAGTATCCTCGCGCTTGCCGAGGAATTGTTTTATGATGTCGAGCACCTCCGAATGCGACTTGACCTTCTTGAGATTGGTGATCGGTGGCCCACCTGGCAGCTTCATCGCCTCGATGCGAAAACCGTGGCTGCAGGTCGAGCTCTGCTGCTCGCGGAATTGCATGTACCGTAATTTAGTCACGGCGCGTTGCTCGTGCTCCAGCTGGCTCGGTGCGTTCGGATCGACGGCGATCATCTTCTGATAGAGGTCCGGCCTGGCGATGATCTTGGAGACCTCGGATTCGAGGAAAGTCCGCGTGCCCATTTTGATGTCCATCACGTGCGGATCGTTGAAACCAAAGAGCAGATCCTGCAGCTCGATGAACGTGTCGCCCTTGTACTCAACCTCCCGGTAATATCTGCGTGAAACAATAAAAGTTGAGTCCTGTGGTTTTACTTATTTATGTCGCCATAAAGGAACCAAAGGATTTTCAAGTAACCTCGGAATGCAATCCCGCAGTGCTTCCTCCTTGCTCAAGGTTTCGTAAACCACGCGTTCCGTGTTTTCAGCACCGCCGGTCCTCCTCTTCCAGACGGTGCCGGGACCGGCAGGTGCAAAGCCGTCCGGGTGGCCCGATAGCTGAAACCAGGACTTCAGTCGATTCTTTAGGAGCACGTCGCTAGCTGGCGCCGTCAGATCCAGAGCATTCTAGAACATTGTAAAAATGGCGCGGTCAGTTGAACTGTTTTTCGGAAAACGACGAGCACGTGTGTGACTAGACTGAAAATAAATTCTGGTTAAAAATCGGATCAGAAAAATCTTGTAGGATTGATCAAATATTCTAGTTATTATAAGTTATAAAGTATTGAGTTCTATTGTGACATGACGATGTGAAATACCATCGGCTACGGCAATTTTTGAACAGTTTCCGCAGAAACTTTCAAAAATTGGTGTAGGTATGAACACAAGTATGCGTACCAGGGCGAGGAATTTCAAGGAGAGATCCTCGTCCGGCATCGTCGCGTCGGACAGGACCAGGGGGAATTGCTCCAGTTTCCGCATGGTGGCCGGATCGTTGGGCAATTTGACGAGCGAATGGGACGACCTGGAGCCGGCGCTGTTGGATCGGTTGCTGTGAGAGCCCTCGGAGGTGCTCCGTCGCCATCGGAAGGTGCTGTAAGTGCTGCGACTTCCGCTGCTACCGGATTCATCTTTCGGTCGACGGTAATCCTTGCTGTCCAATGACGGTTGCTCCTTGCTCGAGAGCTGCAACCAGAGAGGCCTACTAAGAATTTAATCCAACCGGGACAAGTGCGTTACGCTACGAGGGCGCGCCGCCTCGAAATTTCAGTCGTCCGGAACCGGGGGGTGGAAACTCGATACGATCGAACGGCTCGATCTCTGCCACTGGAGCGGAAATCGATAACGTTGAGACGATCGTCGATCGCGACGGGAGATGATCCGAGAGAGTTATCTCGTCACGCTGGAAGAAGCGCGCGGCGGTGCGAAGGCTGTTTATTGTTATTCGCGCGTGGTCGCGTTACCGCGCTTTTCGACGTGAATATTCGATATCGCGATACACCATTCATTTTAATCTCCGCGGCAAGGTCCGCGCGCACGTAACTCGACCGTGATTTTCGGCCTCGACTATCGGTCCGCGTCGCAGCTCTCGCATCCGCGAAGTTCTGCTACGGCGAATCGGTTAGCTGTTAATTAGACAATGTGACGGATCGCGAATGTATTATTAGCTGACGTACGCGTAAACAGATAATCGCTGTGATTTATCCGCGGATCTCATTACAAAGTCAGCGGATAAAAAAAAAGAACGGAGAAAAACGTCCGGCGGCCACCCACCGTGCATACCGCTCGGGAGAAGGTGGACGCAGCGGCGGGGGAAAGGGGAGGAAGGAAGGATGAAAAAACCAGAGCTCGAAGCGCGCGATTGTTTCATAAATACAGATCGCGTCTCACGCTACTACCTATTGACGTCAGTGACTTTTATTCGTGCTGCACCATGCCACTTGTCGCCGCGGGGCCGATTCCAGCGTGTCGGCGATCGCCCCGCGGCGGCGGGGAGAGAGGACGATCGAAATGTCGAGGCTCTCGGCTCTCCCGCGAGACGATACGCGAATGTATGCCGTATCTATTTTATCCCGTGCGCTTATGCTTAATTTCAACCGATTCGCGGAACTTTTTTTTACACGGCAACTCGGCGATGCATTAAATTCTCTTAATTTGCTCATTACATGCGCGGCGCGACGTACGCGGCCTTAGGTGATTTCAATCGGAAACTCCGATTAACTTAATCGGTGATTAACTTAACAACGCGTGTACTGTTTTTATTAATATATTAATATATTAATATAGAATCGTTGACTTCTTGTTGTGTTCGACATATGGAACGGAAAAGGATTAAGGACGACGAATTGTGTAACTGAGAATCTTGCTTTAAGCGATCTTGAATTGATAACTGATAATCGGTGATAAATTTAGGGACTTCGTCGAAATTATCCCTGGAGGGAATCGCGTTAAATCCGAGCAAACTCATCGGCTTGTAGACTCTGCAAATCATGCTGCGAATGCGTTTTACAATCGCGAGATATTAACGATATTTTCACCTTCTAAATATATATACTGCTCCGGCTGAAGTGCTACTTTTCGCAACATCAATTTCTCGTTAAAACATAAAACATAAAATACGCATCAATGACCGCGTTGGGCTTGAATCAAATTATTCTCTGCAACCTGCATTCTTAAGCCATTAATTTCTCTCTTTATTTTCTAATTACGATTCCTTCGATTTCTCTTTATACCTCGTGTTATAACGCGCAATATATTATAATTTAGTTGTTTATAACTAAATTTTTTTATAGTTCATAAATGTTATCTTTTTGCTATAAACAGACTCAAACGAAAACATAAGCAGCATAGCATAACAGTATTTTAATTTAATTGTACAATTTCTATCTATATTTAGAACTGAAATGTATATAATCTTATCGCATCATGCACATCGATTAGCGTAAAATATCGCAAACAACTGAAGATTGTTCCGAAGATTGTGACTCGACGATAAGTCGCTACAATGTTTCCACGTAGTGGAAACGTCCGACTAGCTTTAGTAATAGAAGAATTAACAAGTCGTGAAAAAGCAGAAGAGAGAACCGATTGAAAAGGGTGGAAAAACACGGTGGGCACGTGTAACTGTAAACACGCCTGCGTCTTAAAAAGAAAAAAAAAAGAAGAAGCGCGAATGAATGCTAATTGCGCGTAACGGCGGCGCTAAGTAGTCTCCGTCCGTTGAATTCGGCCGGACACGCGTTCGGCTGAATCGCGCTCGCCGATTCATTCTTGAATCGCCTGAATGGCTTTTGTGGGAAAAATAAAGGCACGAGTCGTTACTGGTTGCGTTCAACGCTTCAAGGGGAACCTGTAGCCATCCGCGAGTAACATGACGCTTTAAAGGAATCCTGTAGCCGTCCGAGGTACTGAATTTTTGTAAAAAGGATTACTACCGAGCAGACACATATTAATGTCTATACTTTCATTTTGTAAAAGGATTTCCAAATCTATGAAAGTAACACGGAGAAATCCTTTTACAAAAATTCAGTTCCGCGGACGGCTACAGAATCTCCTCAACGAAACTACGAAGCTCCCGCTGTGCGTCGGAATCCCGCCGTGTTACGGGAGCGCGCCCGCGAGATTTCCCGTTATTAAATTACCACGGCGGGGATTATTAGCAACGGCGAAACGGCGGCCAGCTCTCCGTTCCGCGCGCGACTCGGTAACAAGTGTATCCGCGCTCGGAACTGTGTCACCGCGCGCCTCGAGCGATCTGTCGCAGCCGCGTATCGCTCCGCGAAATCGCGAGGCATTCGGCCGGAGCAGTTTTCCCGCTAGCGAACTAGGTTACACGCTTAACCCTGTCGACCTGAAGCCGGTCTGAAGTCGTGGCACGACGACGACGTTGACGACGACGATGACGACGACGTGTCCCGTCGGCGGGTATCTCCCTCTCGGCGAGATCGCTCGTCGGTTCACCCTCGACGACTCCGTCCGCCGGCTGGTCCGTCGAAGAAACGCGCGGGGCGATTTTCACGATGCCCATGTCGCGAGACATCCGTGAACTATGGACATTCTTTCCCGTTTTCTTCTTGTTTTCCTTCGCGCGGTCGAGCGCAGCGAGCACCGCGGCACGTGGACGTACATTAATTCCACTACGTATCATCAATGATGACTGTGCCGCACGGTAATGCGCGCGTGCGTCATTAATAGGAAAACCTATCATTATTTTTCACGCGTATTCCCGTATATCAAGGCTCTGCGCCGTGATTAATCGCCGGTATCCGCCTTTCGCGATACCGCGGGACGAGGCGAGGGATCTTCCATCCGGGACGGGGATTAGCCGGGACGGGGATCCGAGGAAGCGAGGCGAAGAAAGTTGGAAAGCTTCGCAAGAACGAAGAGATGTACGTCACTGCTCGGGCGACCTCCTGTTGCGCCAGCTGCATCGAATATGTTTCTCTTTCTCTCTCTCTCTCTCTCTCTCCTTCCCTCTGTCGTGTTTAAAAAAAGAAATTTACGTACACGTACTATTGTTTATCAACAAGTTAAATTCGGGAAAGGATGTTTGATTATTCGTCACGTTGGTTGAGCAAAATCATTGATAAAACAGCAAGATCGCACGGTTTTACGACGGTAAAAAAGATGATTATCTTTTAATATGCGCCTGATTTATAAATTATTATTATAATATCTGGGTTATTATGTATTATTATATTTTAATTTATTATATCTTTACTGAAGATTTTTCATCTTTCAATGGATTTCTTCGAAAGGAACTCCGCGAATCTGAAGAAAAGATGGCTCGTCGATAGTGTGATCGAGAATTTATTAAATCCTAAAAAATCAAGAATCTTTGGACAAAGATTATTGATTTTTCTGTACGAGCTATTCTTGTACATACAAGGGGACACGAATAAACGGATCATCATCAGGGACGTAACAATGAATCTATTCTTTTTAGGTGAACTTTTTTACACCGTTCATCTTTTTTTTTTCTCTCCATGTTGGAGTGAAAAAGAGGAAAGATGAACAATGCAAGAAGTTTAACTAAAAAGAATAGACTTGGTATTAATATCGCTTGCACTTTTTGCATTTGGAGAATCTTTGCTTTTTCTTTCTCTCTCTTCTCAATGTATATTTATTTCATTTTTAATGCGGGAATTTTTTTGGAATTTCAAGCAACACGGACAAATGTAACATTCCAGATTATAGACAATCCCTTTCCTTTTATCTCGGTTCATTTACCGTCACTTTTTCAACACGCTGCCTGCTTTGTGCAGAGACAGGGAGCACGCATTCTCTTTTTTCATCTTATCTCGCCGCATTTTCCACGTACTACGTTACATTGCCTTCTAGGAAAGCGCGCGTCGCTGGAACAGGATATAAATTACGAGCACTTGTGCCACGCTCTTTAATCAGCGAACGCGAATTAAGTCGTCTCAATTACGGACAAATTACGATCCATCGCGCCGACGTGCAGCCTTCATTCGGGACACCCTGTATGATACACGGCCGCCCGTCACGGAGCGAGATGAAATCGTGGGCCCGGTGGGGTGCGTGTACAACGGGTCAATGATCTTCCGTTGGGAAACCGGGTGGTTACGCGACACGTCTCGACTCGGGCCGCGCGGCGCCCGGATCTCGGGGGTCCCTTCGCGAGCCTGCACGCCGGGCTTTCCCGATTTCGACGTCACACCGGGAGCCCCGGTTATCGTCGATCGCGCCAATCTAGAGCGTGTAGACACAGCTGCGCGCGTCGGAGCCCGCAATCTCGCATTCCAGCGACTCGTCTTGCCGGTGGAATCGGCGCCACGCGTCGAACCTTCGCGAAACCTCGAAGGAGACGAGGCGGAGGAGCGACTCCCCGTCCCCTTCCCCTCCCTCCAACCCTCCCCGGCAACCGGGGATCCGTTCTGGCGTACCTTGCTGAAGTGCGTCTGTCGAAGCCGCTCATACTGATCGACCGCAAGCACGCAGAGCCTCGTGGTGAACGTTTCCATTCGTGCTGGCAGGGGCGCGTGACACACACTCGACATCATTTATCCGTTTGCGTACGCGCGCGGGCGCGCGCGAACCACCGCGACGGGCGGCGACGGAAGAGAGAAGAAAAAAAAGTCTCGGCACTCTCGCGTGTCCCTCTCACGCGCGCACTCGGGGTTCTCTCGTTCACCGGGAGTGCTCACTAGCGGCGCGGACGTACGTCGTCGTCGGCGAACCTAACCTCCATCGGGCGCTGGCCAGGCGTGCGAGCCGCCGGTCGTGGCGAAGCGACGAATGACGCGCGGGGCGACGCGCGGTCCATGAAACCACCCTGCACGCCCGGTAGACGCGACGCACGGGCGCGCGAAGCCGATTGGCTGGAGCCGGCCGAACTCGGCTGTGACTCCGGTCCTTCGCGCGCGCGCGCTCGCTCTTTCTTTCTCTCTCTCTCCCTCTCTCTTTCACTCCCGTCGCATTTTCTTGCGCCGTCCCGCTCGCCTCTTCTCGCTTCCGTTTAGCGCCGTCGCGCTCCCTCCAACTCGCTCGACCCGTCTATCTGTCCTCCTGCCCGCCGCGTTATACTTCCCGTGTCACCTCTCCCCGCCCGCCTCGACGGTTCCTTCTCCTTCCCACGCACGCTGTCTCTCTCCGTCGCCCGAGTGCATCTACGTCACTTCTGCGTGCCAGCACAAATACTACGCTACGTTCGCGCGCGGCGAGGCGACCTCTCCTCTCCCGCTCCGCTCCCGTTTCGCTTCGCCTCGTTGCGTCCGCGGCGACGTCACCGCGCGATGCGTTCGTATACACCGTGGGCAATACTGAAGCGGCGAGAGAGCGCGAATGTAGTTTTATCGGTATGCTCTCCCTCCCCCGAAACGCGCGCGGCTGACGGATCGTCCCGGTGCGCGACGTAGGCTCGTCGGCGATTTGCGGTTAGGAGGAGAGGCTGAGAAATAAATCAATTCGGACCCTCCCTTTTTTGGTTTTCGCAACGCCGTAGCTGATCTTCGTGCCGCGAAATATTTTCATATCTCGCCAAAAATTGTGGAACTTTCTAGAGATTCTTTCCTCTTTTAGGAAGAGAAAGATCGAGTGGGTTCACAAGAAACGGGAAATAATGCTCACTTCTGTCAATGTAGATTAACGTAAATTTTGATTTAACTTTATTTTCATCTTTTTTTATTTTTAGGACTAGAAACAGATAGAAAGTAAGCTAAACCGAGATTAAGGATGACCAAACTCCGATTAACTTAATCGGCGATTAATTTAGCCAGTGGAGTTTGCAGCGAAATTTCTAGGTATTCTAATTTGTCTTTAATCTATAATTTTTTTTTTCTTATGTTTTGATCCTTTTTAAACAATTAAAAGTTAATAATTCTGTCCACATTAGCAGAATAATGTACGTATTGCTTAACAAGTTAATCATCAATCAAATTAATCAAGTTTTCTAATTCAATCAAATTAAATTAGAGTGCGGTTGGAATAGATTTCAACCGCAAATCAAACGTTGGAGAGAGAAAGGGCAAAGAGAAGCACGTCAGAAGTTGAGATACACAAATTGTCTGGATCCTTTTTGTTCGCGCTACGTACATGCGTAGAATGAAAACGATCGCATATGCGGATTCAATAGCAAATATGAAGAAAGAAGAGAGCGCGAGGAGAAAAAAAAAACACAAATTTATTGAAGCTGAGGAAGAATAGAGGAACGAAAGCCGATTTTCCCGAAGCTCACGTCAATGGAGAATCCCGAAGCTCGACTTTCCCACGAGCTCGCCCTGTTCGCCACTCGCGTTTTTGTACACGATCCCGCAAACGGGTGACTCACGAACGCGACGGGAACCGAACCGAACCAGCAGACGCTTCGACACTTTTCGTATTTGACGTAAGCTTTTTGTCTTTCGACGAAGCCGGACTTCGTCGGAAGCGGAGCTTTTCGGAATCCGCGAGGAGGAATCGCGCACGGCTGATTCACTTCCGGCTGCGGTCCGCGACGCGAATCAGGATAGATCCTATCGCAGGAGCCCCGCCGGCCCGTTCTCCGGATCTCGTCGCGGTGCGCGAGGCCGCGCCACGTTGAAGCGTGAAACGGAACGATTTCGGGGTCGCCGTCCCACATTTTTTCAAGACGACTGCCATTCCCGCTCGCGGGAGAACGGTCTCCGAATCCGTTTGTCGGGCACGTCGACACCAACGTCCGAACACGCGTCCGTCGTCCGAATCGCTGATCTCGCCGAGACCAACAACCCTTATAAACCGAAGGCGACTTCGATCAAACTCCGATTGACGCAGTCGGGCAGATTAATTTAATGGAATCACTTTAGAGTCAAACTTTCGACTATGTAAATTTGTCGCCCCTAATTTAAGTCACACATACATTCTAAATAATATCATTCTACAGACGAGAGAGGACAATTACTTATTTTATTTTATTTTGTTTAAGTAATAGTCTTCTTCAGCAGAGAATATTTTCGAAGAATATTAAATGTGATGACTTTTAAGTAAATGAATGTTTTAAGTAAATGTGATGACTTTATAATAGATTCGCGGATATATAAACTACAGACGAGAAAACCAACTACTTATTTTATTTTGTTCAAGCAATAGTCTTCTTCAGCAAAGATTCTTCAGCAAAGATTTCTTAATAATAGTTTAAGATATACGTCACAAGTCCAAAATGTTTTAAGTAAATGTGATGACATTATAATAGATTCGCGGATGTATAAAATACAAACGAAAAAGGCAATTACTTATTTTATTTTGTTCAAGCAATAGTCTTTTTCAGCAAAGAATATTTTCTTAGTAATAGTTTGAAATATGCTCGTCACAAATCCAGAATGTTTGAAGTAAATGTGATATTTATTATGATTTTATAATAGATTTATGGATATATAAACTTATCAAATACTTAGAACAAGTATATTTGCTCGTAGGTAATGTATATTTTTCTGTGTGCAGTAAACACCAACTAACCATTGCATCAATATTATAATTTCCCACTCAACAATACCAATGTAACACATGTCGTACATAACGGTTACATTGTTGAACGGGAAGTTATGCTATCGATGCAATTATTATTAGTTTGGCGTTTAACCAACTGGGACTCATTATTCCTCCCACAAAACGAAAAATAGAAATTTCCATCCTCGTCACTAAAATAACACAGGTATTGCCCTCGATAAGCTAATCGGAGTTTAGCCAAAGTCACCCCGGCCTGTTGATCGATGGCCGCTATCTCCTCGCGGTCGATTCCCGGTCATCGGTGCCGCTTGCTGACGTAAGTCGCATTATCAGGGAGAAAGTCGACGCCCGCGGTGTGTGTATTCGACGCTGCTTTTTTACGATCGCTGTCTGTACGTGAGTTTTCGGAGAGCGACGAGAAAACGGGCGTCTCGATCTCGAGCGCGTGGAATTTCTCCGGCGACGACGTTTCGCCCGGGGAGAAACGGAGAGAGAGACCGGGCTAATTCTTATTCCCGGCGTCGCGTAAACGTGACGATCGCTAACGCTTTTATTCGTCGGCGCGGGCGGCAGGGCACCCAGGGGTGATCGACCGCGGAGAAATACGCGGGTACGAGATGCGAGAGAGAGAGAGAGAGAGAGCACGGCGTGCAGCGCGCCTTCGATCGGGGTGTCCAGGTTCTCTCGCGCGCGTTCTCACGTTCCTCGGCCGAGGAATGTCGCCGAGACGTGACGCGGTTCCCCCCCGAAGGTTCCCCCGAATTTCTCGATTATCCACGTCGGCGTTTCTCTGAAGCTTAGAACGTGACGAGATATCGCGATGGCAAATTATTCCGTGCATCGCTTATCTGTATTTGTGTACGAAGCCGTTGGCGTCATTTGATATGGCATTTGTTTACTACTGAGTGTATAAATCGAGAACAATAGCGGAATCGTTCGAAATCGTTCATTAGCGTAATATCGTTATTAGAAATTCATTTATCGCGGCGCCGCGATTACATTAGGTTGTTAATCGTGCATATTTTTAGGTGGAGCATCTTGACGTCAAGACGTGATTCCTGCCCGCGACTCATCGACTTTTCGTCGACTCGGCGATTGGCGATTACGGATACGCTGAACGGCCTTAATTAAGGAAATCGATTACGAGAATCAGGAAGATCGCAATGGTGTGTCAGCGCGACGATTCACGGAACGAGATTGCCGCGAATGCGTGTCATCACCCTTTGAAATAACTTTCTGAGCGTGTTGCGTCGGCGTTGCGTGTTTCATACTCGGTAAAATGCAGCGGTATATTGTGCAAAGAGACATTTCTCAAGAAACTCTATTGTCGTCGTAGAAAGACGTATGCACGAAAAGCGCAAGTCTCTCTCTTTCTTTTTGTCTCTCTCTCCTCGGTACCTGAAGATCCACCTCGAACGTGTTGAGCTTAAAAAAACAAGGTTTACATCACCATGGGCCGCCGTTTCACCCTTTGTGATGCTTATTAATGTGATACTATTTATAGCAAAGTCTATATGGGTTTAAAGAAAAAAGTATTTACATGCAAAATTTAGAGACACGCGACAGTGAAAAATTTTTTTTTCCTTTCACGAGTAAGATGTACACAGGAAGAAGAACACTTCTCTAAAAATAAATCTTACTCCTTTGTAAATAAGTCCTGTTCTCGAATGTTCTCGAGAGATGTAAACATTGGAGGAGAATACAGATTTTTTTACAGATAATATAATACCGATACATATACAGAGTGGCCCCGAGCATTTCGGCCAGACTTTGTGAGAGGAAATTTAATTCTGAACAAAAAGTTTCCTATAACATAAATTGTTATAACTTTTGAAATTGGTGATCTCAAAACCTATGGAACGTTTCATTTTGGTCTCACTCAATTTGGAGGCCACCCTATATGTATGTATAAATACACTTGTATAGATATGAGTATATGCATATATTTTCCTCTCAATTTATGCCATTTAAATACATCGCACATACATTGCCTTCTCCTTCCAAGAATTTCGTCGTCAATTTGACTTATATTTATAGTAACGAAAATTAAACGATACCGTTGACGATACCGTTTCTCGATTGAGGGCCCCCTCTCAATTCGACGTTTCGGACCGAGGCGATTTAATAAAGCATCTTTAACGAGATCGCTCCAGCTCGGCGCTAATCGAGCGCGATTTCGCCTCTACTCGCTCGCCCTTGGATGAGTACACGCCCACGCGTACAATCGACAATGATAATAACGATGTCCGACGTTGGAAGCATCGTGTTGTACCGAACGTGTCTCGCGTCGCGAAAACGTCGGCTTCGCCGGCGGTGTTCGCTCGCCGATCAATTCTGCGAAATTAAAAAAAAGAAGACGCGACGGTGACGATCGATCGTCGCATCGTCTCGGAATCGATTGCGAGCGACGTTCCGCCAGCCGAGCGCGGTATCCTAATTTTTTTTCTCTTCTTGGAAACGCATTATCGGTTCTTTTCATCGAATTTTAACCTTCTGAATAATATCGTCATCGAATTTAATTTTCTGAATAATGCTGTCACGCGGCAGAAGACGATTCCGACGTATCCGGATCTGCGGTGAGCGAGATGAGCGGTCCTGCGAGACGCTCGTATATTGCCCGAGCCGGAGGAAGAGTTGAGACTCCTCGCGCGCTCCAGATCGAAGCTCAATGATGTCAGCATTGACGTCGGGGTTTTGAAGAAAAAGAGGTTTAGAAAAAAATTAATAAGGTCGACCGGAACTGGTCTTACCGCGCCTATCGGCCGCCACGATGACGACTGCTTCATAATTAACGATAACAATTACGATTCTATATTGCTGACCCAATGACCCTTATATGTTACCAACGTTGCCGGATGGTTTCTCTCTCTCTTTTCTTCCCGTTCTCGTCTAACCGGAGCGTAGATCGAGAAGCGAAGAGGCGGATATTCGTAATTTGCGATCTACCGGCGGAAGTTACGTGGGCGGCGGCGGTGGCGAAGCGTAAAATCCGCCGCGCGACCGATTCCGTTTCGACCGGTCGCGCTTTATCGCATCGCGATGCACACACGGCGAATTTTATCATTTTTCCTGCCTTCGCCTCCTCCCCGGAGTTTTATCTAATCCCCCGACGTGACGGAGAACTGACGTGCGACGCGCGATAAAGCGCTTCCTCTCACGGGCGTTTCCGCTTCAAGATGGGACTGTTTAGCGGGCCTAGATCGAAAGCAAGTCGGGGCTCTTAAATTACGCATTCCTATGCTCTCCCCGATCGATCACCCAAGTCGGGTTATTCTCGTACGCGTTAACGTCTTAGCGCGCGATTAGCAACTTGATGAGGCACTCTCTGTCTCTCTCTCGCTCTCTCTGTCTCGTAGATCGTTGCATCGAGGATGTTTTAAAAATAAAAGGCCGGTAGATCGAAACAGGTTTCCGGAACCTCGAGTCTGTTTACATCTATGTGTCTTTGTGTACTTTGTCGCTCCGCAGCCAATCGAGAGAGTCCTCGACAACTATAAAGATACTATTAACGGTCACTCGAGCGGGAATACAAACGCGCGCACGAGCTATTTACGATATTATTTATAGGTACGTAATACATATGGATACAATCGATAAGGCGGTGTCAATTCCAATTCGGTCGCTGCAGCGATATCCGCGACTTTCGATAACGCGCGCGAGCGTGCGCGCGCGCTCGCGTGCCGATCGCATGGCTCGCAGAATAAATGGCGGCATTCCCCACATTGTGTCGGCAATTACATCCATTGACGTCGATGCCTACTATTTTTCCTTATTTTTCTCGACATTATTCACTCGTCTCGTCTCGTCTCCGTTCCGCGTTGGACATATATTCGCGATCGGCCGAGGCGGCGCGATAAGCGGATCCGCGGACGGTGAAACGGAATCAGGGGGGGACTCGCGCGCGCGCTGGCGCTCTCGCGAAACAGCTCGCCGCTCCGAAAACCGTTCGCGAGAGAGTCGCGAACGAGCGCTAACGAGCCGCCGGCTCGTAAACCGCCCGGGTAAACGGACGGCCGTTGGCATAAACGTGGAAATTTTCGAGCGGCCGACGTTCTCGGGTCGACGAACGGATCGTCGCCCTGCCGCGCGCGACACGAGACAGCGGCGGCAAAAGCCGCGCGCGACGCATATGTCGCGCGGCCGCGCTCTCAAAAATGCGCGGTTTACAGCTGGCGCGGAGGAAAATTGCGAGACAGGGACTCGTCGAAAAAAGAAAAGGGACCCATCCCATCTCCGGCCGCTCTCTCGCCTCGCCGTCGGGTCCCACGCCGCGCGGCCGTAAGCGCGTACGCACATAGCGGCATGGGTAGACGAGCAGGCAGGCAGGCAGGCAGGCAGGCAGGCAGGCAGGCGGGCGGGCAGGCAACATGGTATGCGTTGGCCGCGGAGCGAGCGTGTGGAGGTCACCATTGACGCAAATCTATGACGAGTGTCACGTGAGCGCGGGCCGCTGGAACACAATATATACACACGATGGACGACAACGGCACGGCCGGCCGCTCCGCACCATTCCATTAAATCCATGCCCGCTCCATGCCCGTTTATATTTATGCGGCTAGCGATGGGACCGAGCGCGTCCGGCGCTCGGGCGTCCGGGATGAGCCTTGAGAAACGTGTCGGGCCGACGAAACTATTCGGAAACAGGTTTTTTTCGGCCCCAAAATACGTCAGGAGGTGAACGGCGGGGCTTCGAATTAACGGGGAGACCGGCGGCATACTTTTAGCTAGCGGGCGCGCTCAGGGGACGCGGATAGGGCAGGGATCGTACTCCTCGTCCGTTTCGAGGAAGGGCGAAGGATTTTACGAGACGGCTGCCGTTCGGGCGATGATGGCACCTCTCGCCCGAGTGTCGTCCCCATCGCTACCGCGCGCGACGACGAGGACGCGCCGGGGCACAGAAGGAAGGACGGGAGGAAGGAGCGGAGTGGATATACTGCACTCCGCGGCCCACCCACGTTACGATATAATGGGCAATTAATGGCCGGTGGACCGGCCGGTCCTCGCTTGAATGCCAATCGGCCACGGGAAGCGCCACGCTGGACGAAGCCTGTTGTTTAACCCTTTGCTCAGCTCTGCCCGAACGTGCTCCATATGGCAACGCGCGTAGCGGTCTCTCTCTCCTGGCTATAATTAGAACGCCGCACTTGATGCCGGAGAGCGCGCTAAGTCTCTCCTTAATGCCCGTCGATTCGACCTTTAGCAATGTCTCTCTCGCCTCCCGATTCCTTCGAGCCGCTCATATTTCCATCTTTACGACCGTTTCCGAATCATCCGCGGTATTTTTCCCCCTTTTGGCAAGGAAAGATCATGAAGAAACTCTCCGTATGCGTCGCGACTACGTCAGCAAGGACCTTGCGTTAGTCTAGTTTCAGTCCTGCGAGATAGAACACGAATGTAGCGCGCGCGCGAGAGAGAGAAAGAGAACCCTCTGCTTCTTATCATTTTTTTAATTAGGTCAATGTCGCTGCACGACAATTCATTGCTTTCCTTTAATCAGTCCCGCAAACATTATTGTACCTGCTGACCCAAGTTGACCGGTTAATTAATCCGCAAAGAAAGATAATTCCTGCCAAACGTATCTAAGGATTGGTTTCTCAATATTGGCTTGAACTGTACATTGGGAAAAATGTTTTGTTTTATCAATCAAAATTTCGATTAAAATATACCCAACAAAATTGTTTAGTTGCTGTAAGCAAATATATTATTTAGTTAAATCATTTGATTTAAAGAACAAAACAAAAAAATACATTTCTAAAAGAATCAAGTAGTTTAATAAAACGCTCCTTGATCCATAAATCTAATTTTACATTCGTTTTTTTTCATCGACCGTGCATTGAAAAACAATTAAATTTATCTAAACGGAGTTTAAACTTTGATTCGAGTTTAAATCTGAGTTGCTATTGAAAAGCCGGCCCTTAGACGCACGTCCGCGTGTTTAACTCATCTTTATATATTTGTTTGTGTTTATATTTTAATACTTCGGGCAGCGGACACCGCTTATCTTTCAGCTCATTCAATGTCACATTATTATTCGTCGATAGTGCTCGCGAACCGTCCGCGCACGGGACACACTTTTTTTTTCGAAAAGTCTCGCTGCTCTCTTTCTCCTCTCTCATCCTCGTCTATTTGCAATAATTGCTCATCGCGATGGAACTCTTAAAGTTTCAGCATTTATAGCCTCCGCCGAAGAATGTTCAAGGCGAAAACACAAACGGCCGGCGCGAATGCAACAATGCCTCCGATGTTAATAGCGGACGGCACAATGGTGTTGCAATACCGGGGGTATTATGCAACGATCAACGTTATCGTATATACCCGACCGCGCTACGGTATTCAAGATCGGCTGGAAGCGAAATGTTTTGAT
The DNA here is from genome assembly GCA_011636635.1 of Tetramorium simillimum. Classification (NCBI taxonomy): domain Eukaryota; kingdom Metazoa; phylum Arthropoda; class Insecta; order Hymenoptera; family Formicidae; genus Tetramorium; species Tetramorium simillimum. The sequence continues at coordinate 33,560 of VBVQ01000940.1, forward strand.
GTAATCGATAATTCTATTTTTGCATTGTAAGCGGTAATCATAATTGATGATAACAATCGACGGGATAAACGCGAAGAGAGGAAGACATTTTTCAGTTCAATTTTGCAATAAAAATCAATTTGCGCGAAGAAAAAAAGAGAGAAAAATGCGTCAACGAGTCTCGTTATTAATTTTCTCTTACAGGGAAACGCGAGATATGGCTTTAATCGCGTCGATAAGCGTTACGTTCTTGAGGATTACGTTGAAACGCATCTTCTCGATACGCGTCGCGCGCGGGTGTTACTTGCGCGCGCTTTGCGCTCATCACAGAAATTAAGTCGCATTATCTTCAATCGTCGTACGCCTGCAAATGAAATCCGAGGAGAGCGCGCGTGGCGAAGGGAGGTCTATTATCTTATTTATTCGTCTGCTTACGCATGATTACGATACGCAAATATTCAGCGGTGGGTTTCGCGATATGCGCGAGATATAACGGGCGATCGCCTGGAAGAAAGCAAGAGAGATTTTTTTCGGAGATATCGTAATAATGGAACATCGTCATTCTCTCCGGTGATGTTTTTTATCGCGATGCGTTGCATAAATGTACCTTGGAGCGACAAGGAGGATATACGTGCGAGAAATTATATAATTCTATTTAATATCTTCAATATGTGGTATCTATAATTGCAACATAGTAGCACGGATTATAGATGTGTTATTTACATTATTTGTGAGACGACAAGATCGTCGATTGATCGTATCTATTCTGCGAATAAAGCGAGATAAAATCGAGAAAAGAGAAGCAATATGTTTCACGTTTTAGCGTTACGATAGGTGTGTGTGCTCACGAAACACGTGGAGCAAAATATGAACAAAATAACTGGAGGTATTCATTATGATAAAAGGATATAATTTATGTCAAAGTGGAATTTATTTTTTACATTTATAATTTACGTTTGTTTACACCGTCATTTGTTACCGTCATTAGATTTTAATCTCCAATTAAAACTAGATATTAAATTTATCTGTATTATTTATCTATTTCATTCTGCGAATTAAAGCAAGATAAAAGCAAGATAAAAGCAAATTAAAGCAAGAGAAGCGAAGTAAAATATTTTCATCTTTCAACGTTGTAATATATTGCAATAAAATATAAATTGACTAAAAATATGGAATAATAATAGAATTTAATTTACGTAAATAAAAAGTGGAATTTATATTTTACATTTATTTGCATTATTGCATCATTTGCATTAATAAATTTTATTCTCTAAAAACCAGATATTAAATTTCTACAGTATTCGGCATGTAATATTTCTTTATATGTAAATCGACAACGAATCAGGAAATGTGATAAAATTGATAAATTCTCCAGTTGTGTTATTTTTGAAGAACTTGCTCGACAAGATCGAGATATCGACAAGATCGAGAAGGGGATGCGTATCGAATCGCCGACGTGTATCGAACATTCGACTCGAATCGAGTCCGATTTGATTCGAGAAGAAGTCAAACAGCGAGCGCTCGAAACATTTGAATATTCGCGCATTCACATCTGTCCGTTTTGCACTTTTAATAATAGAAGAAGTATATCTATATGTATATATCTTTACGAGAGGAAAAAGAAAGAGAAAACAATACTTTGGCTCACAATCCTCTTTCAAACATTGGTAAAAGGACATAAGGCAGAAGTAATTTCGTACAATCAAATCACTGCGACAGTATCGTAAGCGTTTTATTAACTAAAAAGTCAAACTCTTTGAATCGCTATAATCGTGATACGCGCCCAGCTGATTGTTGCACTTTTTTTTACGATTGAAGCGAGACCCCAGGTAGAAAAAAAATTACAATGACATCATAATGACATCAAAATAACGCTAAAACAACGATAAAATGACATAATAATGACACTTTAGAGTTATTTTGATGTTATTTTGACATATTTGTGACTTCTTATTCTACTTGGGACAAAACTTTGCGCACAATAGAGAAAATATTAAGCCTGAGTATTAGAATTGAGATTGAGATTGAATCGAAATGCAGCCAATTAGAACAAAGTTAATCTGAAGTAATTTTGAACTGTTCTGATTAACCAAACTCCAAACTGACCACAATCCTAATCTGCAGTCTGAAATGGGCATTTGGAATAGAAATAAATATTAGACATAAAGCCTCGTGTCCACGGTGCCAAAACTCAAGATCTCGAATCGAATGCTAATATCGTGGATACGTGGATTTATATTTAACATTTTTATTCCTACTCCTAATATTTTGTCAATTGTGCGCAGGGCCGAAGCAGAAGCGGCAGGGAGCAGAAGCGCGCGCGCTCGCGAGAGAGAGAGAGAGAAAGAAGGAGTGTCGGCGGAGTGCAGCTGCTGCCGAACGTTCGAGAAGCTCCCGGTTTTCGATGTATCGCGAGTGGAGTCCCCGCGACCGCTGGTTTCCTGCTCGTACAGCACGAGGGATGTCGCACGGCGCCGCATCGCGCTCGTAGAGCACCGCAGGGTCCGAGGATCGAGACGGAACGTGCAGCCGGAGAACCGAAGGAGGTGGAGGTGGAGTCGCGTTACATTCGGTCTTGATATTCGCCGCAACGTCGCCGGTCGCAATTGTTGGTTCACAGCACCATGGCGATGAACGTGCCGTACGAGGCGATCGGCAAGGGCTTCGTCCAGCAGTATTATGCGATGTTCGACGACCCGGCGCAGAGGCCGAATCTCATAAACATGTACAACGTAAGACGCGAGAGCGACCGTCGTCGGTTTCCCCGGGACTGGCCTCTCTCCGTCGCCGGTCCCGTTTCCCGCGATTCCCCTGCGACTTCCCCGCCCGGTCTCGCGGCTGATTGACATAACCTAACCTTTTTCCAGGCGGAGACCTCCTTCATGACGTTCGAGGGTCTGCAGATACAAGGCGCTATCAAAATCATGGAAAAATTAACTGTGAGTAGAGTTTCCTTCCGCCGCTCTTTAAGTCAGTTACAGTACAAATTCATCTTCCAATTTAATTTATAAACAGAAAGCTTCTTCTGACTTAAAAATATCATGTAAAGTTTAAGAATTCCAAAATTGAAGTAGAAGATTGAAGATGGAGACCAGACAGAGACGATAGAATCTAAATACAATATGTATATAATAATAATATGAAGTATTTTAAATTTTTTACTTAAGCTTTGCTTATAATTATAATTATGCTTTGCTTATAATTATAATTAAGCTAAATATGCTTTATTTGATGTTTAATCTTTCTATTTTCATTTTTAAATCTTATCTTATTATCATTACTCATTGTTATTGTAAATCGGATAAAAAAATTGATATATTAATAGTGTTACGATTAATGTTATATTAATCTTCTTTTCTTTTCCAGAGCTTATCTTTTCAAAAAATAAATCGGATAATAACGGCGATCGATTCGCAACCGATGTTCGATGGTGGCGTTCTCATTAATGTATTAGGAAGGTTGCAGGTAAGGAAAGTAAGCAGCTAGTAAAAGTAAATAATTATTTTAAAAACTTCTAATGCGATAAAATACAATTATAAAATATTAATTATCTAATTGTAAAGATAGTTAAATCATATTGTAGTAAAAAATAATTAAATTTAAAAAGTATTAAATGTTTTATAGAGCACATGTAAGATTTATATTTTATACTAAACCAATCAGTTCAGTAATTTAATTTTCAGAATTTTTAACGGTTCCGCAAGTTTAATTTTTATGTATGTATTTATACAAAAATAAATTAGAACTATGATGCAGCTTAGAATTATAGTTTCTCTTAAATAAGATGGGTTTTAACATATAAGAAATATAATAGTATAACGGAAATAGAATAGAATTTGTAGGTAGGAATTACTTTTAGTTGGAAAATAAATTCTGTAATAAGCGGTTTTCGATATCTCAAATTATAAAGAAATATTCAGCGATTATTCATGATCGTTCAGACTGATGAAGATCAACCTCACGCGTACATCCAGACGTTTGTCCTGAAGCCGGTTGGTACCAGCTTTTACGTGCAGCACGACATCTTCAGACTTGCGTTACACGACACGGTTTAGGTATCAGGTATCCCAAAGTCTCCTTCGTTGCTCTGCGTACCGTGTTAACAGGCAAGCCTTGTTCGATGTTTCACATCATGTATTCGCTTTTGTTTTATTTTGATTTAGCACAAAATTTCTGGAGCAGTAGAACTCGTCAGTAACGTATCCTTGCATTGTTATAGGCTGTGTTATGTTTGACTAATTGTAATAACTTAAGGTTTAAATTTTATTAACATTTTCTACGATTGTCTTAATTCAGCTTGATATTTTTTTCAATATCTTTGCTCCTTATTTTTATTTTTAATTGATATTTCTCTATGCAATTTTAACTCTTTATTAATATATTTTGCTTACAAAAAAAATTTCTTATTTAATTAAAAATTACGTTATAAAATAATACGAGCCAATTATGTAAGCGTTATTATTTATGCATTTCATGTTATATAAAGTACAGATATCCATGAAATGTATATCTAATTTGGAGATCTCAGACGCACAAGTCACGAGCCACAAGTAAGTCGGCTTGCGTGAAAATTGTGCAATTATATGAGTCTGGGATTGTTAATTAAATTCGATGCGTTATGAATACATAGCTTGATGCAAGATTAAATTGCTGAACAAATTGGAACAATGATTAAATTGTAATGTGGATTAACATTTAACAAATTATTTCTGCATTTTTAACATAAAAAATTGATTATATAATAATTTCAATAATCAATGTAATCAGCATTAATATTGAGATTGTTTTATTAATGTTGATATTGTTATATGTGTGTAATATAGATTCCGTTTAATTACAGGCAGACGAAGATCCACCCCATGCCTTCTCGCAATGTTTTGTGCTGAAGCCAATGGGTAATTCATACTATTGTCAGCACGATATCTTTCGCCTTAGCATTCATGATAGCGCATGAACGAGGAAGATCGTGCTGATATTCGCGACGTGTGAGCAGATAGGTTGTCGAGTGACCGAATGCCCTGGAGATCGCGATTAATAAGTGAGCCACCTAATCTCATCGATAACCTTCTCGTCACAACCACATCCTACCTATCCCTATTCTTTCTATAGATGATATTATATGAAGTTTTATATGAAGAATATCTCTCCGCTTATATCTTGGCCACGATAAAAAAAGAAAACGAATCGAGAAACATCTGATATTATTACAGTTTAAGTAATTTCGTCGCTTTTCTCTCCATACATATATACATACATACATACAGATACATATAGATGTAAAAACAATAAATTAACATTTTTTAATTTTACTAGCACAACATACACACATAAATATCTCATTGATCGAGAGAGATTTGATTTTTGACGGCAGATAATATCTTTGCATTACTACGCTTTGAAATGTATTGTAACATATTTTACATTTAAAATGCTGTGTATTTTTGTAATACGAAAAATGTTGGCCATTAAATACAAGAATACGGAATTAATCGGACAAGTTGATTATCTATTCCATAACGGAAACGTAAAACCTTGACATTTTCATCGGTCGCGACAAAACATATAGCTCTATTATAATATGAACGAATTAATAATAGTAATATGTATCAGGATATTAGATGGTGCTGAATAAAAATCTCGAGATAGATTTTATATAATATTCTATTCAATGTGATGTGTTTCATTATATAAGTAGAGCAATACACAATTAAGTACAAAGTTACTCAACCTTCACTCTTTTATAGGATTATTTTATATTGGCTTATAACAATTTTTCAAATGTTTTACCAACAATGTTGACGTTCTACAGATTCCCACGTTTTGCTTGCTCAAATTCGATTGCTTCGAACAACGCTTGGAAATTACCAGCGCCGAAACCCTAAAGAAGAGATTGCAAATTAAATTTACAATTATTTAAATATTAGTTAATTTCTTGAATTTTTAGGTGTATCAATAACATTTTGTAAGTTTATAGATGCGTAAAATTATATGCTACAAACTTTTCTCAACCAACTTTTTAACTAAAACTTACATTATGATTGCGCCTCTGTATGACTTCTATGAACAGCGTTGGCCGATCTTGCATATTTTTCGTGAATATTTGTAGAAGATATCCATTCTCGTCGTAATCTATTAGTATCTTTAATTTCTACAAAGCGATAACGCAATCGAATTAATAGTAAACGCGTTGCAACTTGTATCAGAGTTAAGTTCATTATCAATAAAAGTACCTGTAATATATCCAAGTCCTCCACGATTTTCGTGCCACTGGCTTTCAGGCGGTTTCTGAGCATGTCGTAATAACTATCGGGCACGTCCAGAAATTCCATCCCTCTGGCACGCAGATGTGTTATCTGCATAAATGGAGCGTGAGAAAGGATGTGTGGAAGAATTTATTGCGAGCGTGCGACATTTTTTAGAAAATATATTAATTTAACAAATTTACAATATGACTCTATATGTCAATTATTATTAATTAGTTAAAAAGTAATAAAAATGTTCAGAGACTATTTTGTGATAAAAAAAATGGGTTTTTTTTTTAAAGCTGCTTTTGCAGAATTGTGTTTTGCAGGATACATTACACGCAAATACAATTAGGACACTCAACTACTTACTGCTGTAATAATGTCACTGGTATTGAGGGCAATATGCTGCACGCCGGCGCCACCGTAGTACTCGACATATTCCTGAATCTGGGAGCGTTTCTTTCCCGGCGCGGGCTCGTTGATCGGCATCTTTACCGTTTCCTCCCAATTAGTCATCACGATGGATCGTAGCGCGGAAAATTCCGTGTGCAGCTGCGTGTCATCCACTGACCAGAATCTATGAAACTGTAAACACTCCTCGTACCTAAGAGAGAAAGGCAAAGAGAAATCTTTTTTAATTTAGTATTTTAAGACATCGAATAATCAAGTTTTTACACGTCTTTTTAAATATGTTTTAAATATGGTATATACTTAAGAAATACTTTAAAAAGGCACATCGAATAATCGAGCTTTTTAAATACCTTTAAATATCTTTAAGTATTAAGTATATTGTATTTTTAAGTTATTTAAAAAAAGGCATGTCAAATGATTGAGTCATGTAATGGCAAGTGTTGCTTAGTATTTGAAAAAATGACAATTCATATATAGTTGATTGTCACATTTTTCATTTAAAATTAAATAACTTTTGTGCAATATATTCAAAACTAATATATATTTTTTAATCTAAGAGCTATATGTAGATGTATTATAGTATACATGGTGTTTATAAAAATATTGCATCTCTTTACTAAAACTCAATACTTAAAGATTGTGACAATTGGGCCTGGTTTTCCCTATATATGATTTCTCGTTAGCATAAATGTATTTATATTCACTAGTAAATAAATCGACATACCATTTCGCAACGGGTTCCATCTGCTTGTCGGGTTGATTACCGACCACATGATCCACGAAATTTAAATGTATTTCTGGTCTATAATAATTAAGAGAAGTATGGATATAGTTTAAGATTAAAGTTAGTTTCTTATTGAGCTAGATCTCTTACATTTTTTTTGCGTTCGATACATCAGAGATTCGATATTATTAAAGAATATTTTAGATATCTTGGAATTAAAAATGAACAATATTTTTAATTTTTCTAATAAAAAAGGATATCTTTTCTTTGTTAAGGAGGAATTGTGAGATATTATTAAAATATTCTTTTCACGAGCGAAAAAATGTTCTAGCTTTTGCTATTACATGAGGAATTGCGTTGTTACAATACGCACAATTGTTTGAGAAGAACATCCTCCGATGCTCTCACAAAGCCTGGCAAGAAGAAACCTTTGTATCTCGTTCTATCGATAAGCGTATGAAGCGTATCGCCATACTGAAAATGATTGAATTAATTGACATCTAGAAGATGATGTCGCAGATCGTAGAGAAATAGAGAAATATCATTTTTTTATACTTACAGTTTTCAGAGTGGTCATCCTTACAGTGCCATATTCGTCGCTTTCCTCCCATATGTCGCGTACTATCTCGGCGCCCCTTTTCTTGGCAATCTTTTGGCATACGTTATTTAAAATATTAGTAAAGATAACTTAAAAATTACTATTATTATAGGAAAAAAGTTTATATAAACGCCGTTTTTAATTATATTTATTTTAATCTCGAAAAAGATATTTCATTTTTGTAACACGGAAATTCTGATAAAAGAACTTTTATTTTTTAGGCGAGGAAAAAGCATCTTCCTTTTGTTTACCTTTACTATGGTGTCAATATCTTCAACGTTGAACGCTACATCTCGCACACCGTCCCCATGTTGGGCAAGATGATTCGACATTTCTTCATTATCAGGCTCGTACGGAGATTCGAATACGAACACTATCTATGATTACAATTTTAACGATTAGGAAACTATAGATTTCGAATGATCCAAGACTACAAAAAGAACGTTTCTCTTTATCACTAAATAAGGTAAATCTATAACTCGATTTTTCCAACGTTATTTAATTTTAATCTATTTTACATTGTAATTGTATATTTATGCATGCGTTTAGTTACTCACTTTGTTCTGTCTGACAACATGTGCGGCTACTCGCCTGGAGCCAGTTTCTAAACCGCGGTATCCAAATGGCTGGAATCCCATCCTGCATCGATAGAAACTGGCGACCTAGCGATTGTGTTTTACTTTTACGTATAATTTTTTACATATAATGCATTTTAGATTTTTTTCCTTACATTTTATGTTTGTTTTATACATAAAGACATTTCTTGATGAGACGTGGAAAACATTATACTGACAAACTTAGGATACAAAATCAAAAAGTTTATGTACTTATATAATACCTTGAAAAAAAATGATAAACTTAAAGACGATTATAGATAAAGAACAATTATATTGAATACTATACATTTATGATTTCTGATGATTTCTACAGTATTTTTTTATATATTCGAAGAAACGTTTGACATATGAGAATTTACCTGTTTCGCATTTCCGACCCAGAATCTTATATGATCAAAACTGAGGAATTTTCCTCCAACGGGCTGAAAAACATTAATGTCGCGCGTTACGTAACAGTATTTTAATAGTACTAATTCTCTTTAATTATAATTACTATATATAAATTCTAAATAAATAAGCCCTAAATAATTCTTTCTAAGAGTAATTCAAGCTTGTCTTCTCTCCAACATTTTGATAACAAATGATGTATACCTGGGGTCCTTTATCGGTATAAGTCGTCTGGAAGCAAACGCAAAGAATTTATTATTTTGATATAAAGGGGATAAGAGTAAATCAGTTATGAAATATTTATTGAATGACTAAAAATATTCATATCATATAGAAGGATTTCAGAAAAATCTTTATCTTTATAAATTATGAATGTTGAACAATTACACACTAAATATGCAATTATACTGTCATAGTATCAAATTATAAAAATAATTTTGTTATCAGGTGACAATTCTCCAACTTACCATGATGAGTTTCGAAATCAAGAAAGGTAAAAAGTATCTTCTATGATGATACTCTACTATCGTGACCGAACATCGAGTTTCGCTTTAAATACCAAGCTCACCGATAGTCCACAGACTCACAGTGTCATGCTATTGGTCTATGGCGAGGGCTTGTTTGCCTCGTTCTCCGTGATCAGTCGTTTATAAATCAAACCAGTAACGACGACAGGTTTTTTTAATTAAAGCTAGGATACATTTAATGATATGCATTCGAGGGCTCGCCTTCCTAATTAGCACAAGACAACACATTTCTCCGATTAATTCTAAAACTCGTATGCTATGACAACAAGGTCTTCGAAAATTTCCAGTATCACTTCATAAAATTCCGCTTCCATTAATTATATATAAATTTTCTAATAATTCGATTATATAATTATTACACATTCTAAAGTAATATTATTTTATAATTATATATATATATATATATA